>CM040243.1:119528442-119728442 GCA_022545495.1 Chrysanthemum lavandulifolium
GAGTCACATCAAACTTTTGATGGAAGTGAAGCGGTGAGGACATTTCTTGGTCACGAGGAGATGTTAGTGCAGTAAAGTTATTTCTAGATGAAATAGATTTGGGCTGGATCGAGACGACAAAACTTGTAGGCATATGATATCGAGCTGGACATCGATTACAAGTTTACCCTCTGCAGCAACAGGCCGGTGGTGACGCTCCTCATGTGACGTCTATTGCATTTTCAATATCGGGTCGGCTTCTTTTGGTGGTTACCACCACAACAACAACCACCACCACCACAACAAGCCAATTGTCCACCTATGAAGGTTTTAGGGACAATGGTTTTGCTAGCTAGGAAATTTATTTTACCTAATATCTAAAGCCGTTGTGTATATCATTTAAGAGATTATTTATACCATGATAGTCTTTGACATTTGTTTTGTTAGCTTTGTAGGTATGAATGACTCATTGCAGAATTTACCCGATCACTTGGGCGTCGAAAAAGGAAACCCACAAACATCAGTTAATGGTTCGTTATCCTTTACATCTACACCATTTCATAATTTTTCCATAAACTGTGTATCCATCGATTCATGTCATTTGGCTCTCACATACTCATTTGTTTCAAATGAACCGATGCGGGGTGTGCGTCACGGTCTGCGTAAAAATAGTACCCATATGCACTCCACCAATGCAAGTGGATGTTTACCTTCTTTTTGAACACATATATGGAGCATACATTGTTAGGATTTACAAAATCCAGTCGTTAAAGAGTCGGTCACCTCAAGTATATGTATTCGTTAGAAAGCTCATAGTCGTAGTCAAGTTATGTTAATAAGTAGTTAGTTAAGTAACACCGTGGAGGACGGACGGGTCTTTACCCACTGTATGCCTGATCCACAGCCCGTAGGTGGCGTTTATTATAAGACACTATAAATACTCTCTACCTCCCAGGTAGAGGGTTGGAGTTTCAATACCATTTTCTTTGTTTACATAGTTCCCAACTCTCTTCCTTTCTATCTAGAACTTTTCTCTCTAAACAATTGTATACGCCCATATGGATATGGTTTGATGTGTTTGTGAAATCCTTTATATTACAATTGGTATCAAGAGCCATGGTTTGATCACTCATCTTTCATGCTCTTTGTTTTGGTGGATTTCATAAGGTTTTTGGGGTTATAAGTGTTTAGGAGAGTTTGAATCATTTGGTCAATTTCTAGTGTTAAAGTTTGAATTTTGATTATAATTTTGTGTTTAGGATCATCATATGTATTTAGGTTTTGAATTGGAAGGCTTAAATCATTGTGGTTTGGTTGTTTTTGATTGACAAAGTGGTTGTTTTTGAAAAGTGTCTGAGCGAGTTGAGCCACGGTGTTGCATTTCTTGGAAGCGAGTTGCGTTGTTATTGGGCGAGTTGCTTTGTTATTGGAAGCGAGTTGGTTTATGCGACTTAGCTATTTAGTGAGTTGATTCTTTAAGCGACTTGAGTTCTAAAGCGACTTGGCTATTAAGCGAGTTGTATTAGCGTGAGTTGGTTTATGCGACTTAGTTGTTATGCGAGTTGTCTCTGTCATGCGACTTGGCTATTTAGCGAGTTGACTCTTAATCGACTTGGGTTTTAAGCGAGTTGTTTCTTTAGCGACTTGTCTTTGAAGCGAGTTATTTGTTTAGCGAGTTGATACCAAAGCGAGTTATTGTTTAGCTTCTTGTCTATTGAGACTTGTCACTTCTTCGTGCTACATCTTTACGGTTGTTCTTTTGGTTTAGTAAAATCCGTGAAAGAATCAATTTCCAGTTTAATCAAAGAATAGTAAAATCCTTAGAACTTGCAATCATGTCTAACAATGTACCTACTATCGTTTCTCTTGCAATGAGGGCGTTACGGTGGATCGGATACTAGATCCACCTATGCTTGACATAGCGATTATGACTCATGGGCTCAGCGAATTAGGTTGTCTTGTTTGGGAAAGGAAAATGGGGTCAACATTCTCAAATCAATTGATGAAGGACCTTATGATTGAGACAACAAGAGACATACTTGAAGCTACTGCGGATGGAACATTGATCTTAGGATTGGACGGACCAAAGGCGTATGATGAGCTCGGTGATAAGGAGAAAAGAGATACGATCTTTGATATCGGGGCTTCAAACATTATACTTGAGGTCTTGAAAAGACATCTACAAGTTGATCAATCACAACACTGAAGCCAAGGCGGTTTGGGATAATGTCAAGATGCTTCTTTCGGGTTCTGAATTAACTAAGGAAGACAGAGAATCACAATTGTATGATGAATTTAAGCACTTTAAGATGAAACCAGAAGAAAGTGTCTTTGAATATTATGTGAGATTCCACAAGCTTGTGAATGACATGAGGATTATCAAAATGACCATGCAAAATATTCAGTTGAACTCAAAGTTTGTGAACAACATGAATCCCGAATGGCACAAATTTGTCACCTCTGTGAAGCTAACCAAAGGATTAAAGAACACCAACTATGAGCAATTGTATGCCTTCCTTCTTCAGAATGAGAGACATGCTATGTTTGAACGAATGATTCTTGATCAGTTCAAATCCAAACAGGGAGAAGCAAGCTCATCAAATGATTCAACAGCATTCTACACCAATGTAGTGATTGCTACCAAAGCTTCACAAGTCATACCCTCTCGGAAGCGGTAATCACAAACTCATTCCCGATCCGAGGTTCAAGCAACACGATCTTGATGCGGTCATGGAACACTTCATCAATCAAGCGGATCTTATGGTTAAACAAAACTTGACCCTTACTCCACATACTAACGGTCTTCACACTAACAATGAAATCGAGCGCATCAATCTACACAATCATGCTATTGTCGAGGAGATGGAAAGGTTATGGTGTAACCGATTCAAGGAAGGCGGTATGAGCAGGGAAGAGGTGGAGTTGGTGGAGGCTATGTGGCTAATCGAATCGTGGAAGGAATGCCAATCAAGGACAAGTAAAGCCAATCAAGTGCTACAAGCTGTGGTGGTGATGGACACATTGCAAGAAACTACACATCTCTAGCGCCCTCAAAATGCGAGTATTTGAGGACAAGATCTTCTTGGTGCAAGCTCGGGATAGTGGTGCGGTTTTGGATGAAGAGTGTCACACCCCAAATTACACATTTTCTGTTGAATGGAATTCACAGGGGATATTGTCATAGCATCAAAGTTATAGTTATATTGAATGACCTAAAGTGTCGTTTGGAAAACACATCGTTTGATTTATTAAAACAATCGAGTTTACAAAGTATAGGTCCCAAATGAAAATCAACGTGTGCGGAAATAAGTTTGATACAAGCCAAGCGATGTTTTTAAAGTGTATAAATCCCATGTGTGACGTCGTCACCACGACTCTATGATATGTCCATATGCATGCCATGAAGTGAATGCCTTAGATACGAGATAAAACATGCTAAAAGTGTCAACACAAAGGTTGAGTGAGTTCATAGAGTTTGTGTTGAAATGAAAACCTTTAGAAAATGTTCATGCGGCAAAGGTATTGTAAATCCACTCGGTTCCAAGTTCCGCCCATACAAAACTTGCAACCGTGTGTTCACAACCACCGCCAAAATGTGTATAGTTTATGTTCATGCTGCGTTGCCAAATGAGTTCACAAAGCAAAGGCATTGTAAATCCACTCGGTTCCAAGTTCGCCCATACAAAACTTGCAACTGTGTGTTTACAACCCTTGCTAAAAATAATCGTCAATCATGTATGCATGTATCATAGTAGTTAAAAGTATCAATGTTTTAAGTATGTAACTAGTATATTGATCACGCACACGTGCATCAAAACTTATGCAATTAGCCATGAGTCTCACTCCATCTCCGAAACCTCGGTGGGTATGATGCTCACAAGGAAAGTAATAGCATTGGTTCTACTTCATCTCCGAAACCCAATCGTGTGTTATCGAGGAGACTTTGTGTTGCTCATAAGGAAAGTAATAGCATTAGTTTTACTTCATCTCCGAAACCCAATCGTGTGTTATCCAAGGAGACTTTCAAGTTTAGTATAACACAATCAAGTATACGAAATCAAGTATATAAGCAATCAAGTATAATGCAATCAAGTGTAATGCAATCAAGTATAAATGCTATCAAGTATTATGCAATCAAGTATAAAAAGTATAGCGTAGCATAAAAGTGTAAATGTTTTGAGTATTTGTATTTGTAAAAGCAAGTAGTTGAGCATGTATCTCTCCCAAAAGTTTGTAAACAATTAATAGAAAGTGGGGCTATGAAAACTCACCTGGTATGATTGATATGCTAACAAAATGAAGTGCACGAAAATGAGGCTCGGAAACTATCCGCGACCTAAAATGAATGTTATGACTTGAGTTATGATATGTTGCCGTGAATGCATGATTTGAAAATATCACCCAATATGTTACTTGAAAACTAATTATATAAAAATATTGTTACTTGAATGTGTGACGGTTCCATGTCAAAAATAATTACTTTTGAGCTAATGGTGAAAATATAGTTAAAACTATGTAGCGGTTTCGATAATTGTAATATCGGTTTACATTGGACTTGGCGTAATATATACATAGGAAAACTAACTCGTTTTAAGGTCCGTTTCCCCGAAGCGTCCGTTTAAGCCCTCAAAACCTTGATTAAAAATCCCGACAGCATACTAATCTTGTGAATGAGTATTTCGGCATGTTTCGACTCAAAGTTCGGTTAACCATAACTCACTCGTTTTAAGTCCGTTTTTCAAGTTCTTTATATCCACGGTTTCGTATTAACATATACTAATATATTTTTGATAAGTCGACACATTTAATAACGCTTAAGACCCATTTTTGACTCGTACAAAGTTGAGAATACATGCTGAATTTTCTGAAACAAATAGTTTTCGTCGTCAAACTTGAAAAATTCATATCTTCTTCGTTATAACTCCGTTTTAACCTATTCAAGCGGCCACGTTTTCGTTTTAAAGGGTATTTTCTGAATATCTAGCCCAAAATATTTTGTAAACTGCCGAAATTTCCAGATTTCAAAAATAAGGACAGACCCTTAGTTAAACTTGTCGAAATGAGTTTTTCTCGCGCCAAACCTATTCCAACCAATTCAAAACAACTCCAAAGCTATTCTAATCCTACCATACACCTTCTTAGGGTGTCATGGGTTCCTAGACATCATCAAACATGATATGTTACAAGGGATTGTTATTTGGATAATTAAAACTCATTATATGCACTAAAAACCAATAAAAGTGGTATGGATCATGGAATTCATGCATGTTTTTCTTACAAAAATGATGAAATAACATAAATATGAATATGAAAGAGTAATAAAAATCATGGAATGCTTACTTGAATGATTGAAGAGTTTTGTTGCAAATATACCTAAATAAATCATGAGGTTTTTATTTCAAAACCTATACTAGATCACTACATGAGCTTGAATATCACTTGGATCATGAAAATTAATGTTTTCTTCTTGCTCTTGATGTTGGCGAATATGGTGATAAAGAGGAGAGGATTTTGATCTTACTTCACCTTTTAATATGTGTGTTGTATGTGTTTTTATGTAAATATCTAACAATATATATAGGTGTTAGTTTTAGTAGCAAATATCAATTTGATGACTTGTTGTGTCATCATTTTGGTCGACCAAGTATAAAAAAAAAGAAAGGGTGGATGACTTTTGTATGAGAAAAATATTAAAGTGCAAGTATATTAGGTAATTTGTGAGTTTAAATGAGTATTTAGGGTAGCGTTAGCTAGAAATAAATTTTAACGGAACAAAATAAAATGTATTGAAGTCATAAAAATTATAAAAATACATTTCTTACAAGAATTGAGTGAATAAATATTTATCGGGTTGAATTTACGAAAACCGTCGTAATTATATAAACATAACAATTTATATACGAAATAAATTAAAAACCTCGGGTAAACTAATAATATAATTTTTTTATAGTCTTAAAATGAGTATAAAATATATATTAGGAATATTTTTGGAAGTGTCGGACCAAATGTTCAAAATAAATGATTACGCGATAGCGTTTATTTAATAAGAAAATAAACGTTTAATGTAAAATGCAAAACCCATACATAAATTGATATGAAATGATGTTACTAATGATGTGTAGATTAAATCTAGTCTATATGAAATGTCCTGAAATTACGAGTTGTCACAAAGAGGAATTGATGTTTCTTACTGAGGGAAATGCCAAGACCTATGATGCTGATGTGGATGAACAGCCAGTGCAGGACATGGGTCAAAATCATCCTAATGCATTTCAGATAGCTGATTGTGATGCATATGACTCAGATGTTGATGATGAACCAACTGCCCAAACCATCTTCATGGCTAGCATTTCACCAATGGTCTCACCAAAGGTTTCATCACCACGACAGTTGGTCCTTCAAAGATTTAATCATCTACGAGGTATTAAAACTATCGATGAAGTTGATGTGCAAGAGATGCATAACAAAGTACAATCACATGTAACTAATGAATCGATATGGATAATGTGGGTAATAGTAATATTGTCCCATATGATCGATCTGTGATACAAAGTGAAAGTGAGATTGTACCAAGTGATGCATCTTCTGCGATCAATGATGACTATGTTTTGATGAATACACTTCATGTGCCTCGATGATTCGGTTATCTACGAGCGAATGCCTATAAAGAACAAGTTGCTATTTATGAACAACGTGCTAAGTTTGAGTTAACTACCGTGAGCGGGAAATGGATGACCAAATGCGTGCAATTATTAAAAAAGTAATTTTAGGAAGAAATATTAAAACAAGAGCTAGATTCCTTAAAAGAAAAGCTTTCTAAAACTGTTAAGCAAAAGCAAGAACTTCAAGATAATGTTAAAGTGCTTAAACAAGAATTTAATGCTAAGGAATCAAAACTTTTGAATGATTTTCTAATCTAAAAACTTTGAAAAACAAGCTTGAAAATAAGTTGTGCGTACAAGGAATACCATTGAATTTTCGCATGATCACTAAGCATAGAGTTCTCGTGATAAGCATAACATTCCTCGTAAAGGAACCCGATCACGAATATGGTAAAGCGGCTAGAGATGCTCAAGGTAATATATGATGGTAATGAAATCCTTAAGCCTAGGCGAAACCTAGTTTATTGGGTGCCTTGAGGAAGATAAGCGATTAGATGAAGTCACTAGGGAAAAAGCGAATATGAAGCTAAAAGATCCTGAGTGTAAAAATCAAAACATAACGTTCAAACCCCATGATTACACTAAAGAAAATTGGATTTCCCTGAATAGAATTAAGCCTAAAACTCGATTGACCCCAGAACATGTTTTTTGGAAAAGGACATAGATATGCAAAAGGCTAATGCACTTGTTAAAACGAACACTCCCCTTAGGAAAATGCCCCCAGCAACTGTGTATCCTCCAAATACACCCATGCATTTAGTTCCTAGATCTATTCTCACAAAGAGCAAGACCTTAATCGACCTATATGTTGTTTATCAACTATTTGTTGATTTTGAGAAGACATGTAAGAAAAGGATCACACCCTCTTTGGGATAGCCGAAGGGAAGGGGTTTGAGCAAACTAAAGAATGCTATCTAACTGAGGTCATGCCTTTCTTTAAACAATTAAAAGGTCAATTTAAAAGTCTTCAAAAAGGAATAAACTCGGATATTAAAGAAATGGAAAAGGAATTTGATGCTATGATTGTTGAGGTCAATGACTTTGAACGGGAACACAAATATAATGAAATTGAAAGGAAAAATATGCATATCTTAAATGAGAAATTAGTATTGAGTTGTGTGGCTCAAGATATGTTTTATACTGTTACTAAGCACTCTATTACTGCTTCTCAATTTCATGAATTATCTGTTGCTTTGAAAGTTTCCCATGATCGTGTCATTGAGCTTGAAACAGCAAATTCAAAAATGCATGATAAAATTGAACAGGATGATCATGATAACTTGGTCAAACCTTTTTCTAAATTGGAAGTTGAACATTTTGCTTTGCAACTAAAATATCAACATCTCAAAGAAAATGTTAAAACCTCAAATATCAAGACATCCTCAGATGCTCCTGAATTTGATGCAGTTTTTGAAATAAACAAAGCGTGATGAACAAATTCAAGCTCACTTTGTAACACGATCGAAAGATGAAAGCCCAAATTTCACAATTAAAGGGTGAAAAGAACAATGTGACTGGCTCCCAAATACCTCCTCCTTTAGATTCTCAATCTTCTCAAACTTTTCATCTTCAAAACCTTGTTAATGTTTTACAAAAGGAAAATGAGAGTTTTCTAGAAGAAAAATGAAAAGGTTAAACAACACTTTAAAGAGTTATATGATTCAATGAAAGTCACTCGTGATAAAAACAACGAAAAAATAACTTCTTTACAAAAAGAAATTGAGAATATGAAGAAACAGAAAAAAGGGAAAATGCCACTTGTCTTTAATGAGAATGTTGCATCAAATTCATCTGCAGATTCTAAATATATTGTGACTGTTAAATACATTTCTCCTCATCTTAGAAATAACGAACTGGCATTCCATAACTATTTCGTTCATCTTAAGGATAGTCTAGAATGTCTCCGTGAAATTGTAGTGGAGGATTTCATAAATAAGCCCCTTGAAAGTGAAATTAGGTTCGCATGCATTCAGGCCAAACGATCTCAAGAGTCATTAGAATGCTTAAGAGCAACATGCCCTAAATCGATGGTAAGAAGGATAAAATAGTTGTGCCTTGTTCTATGCACGATTTTAAGAATGCCAATCTTTCTCACTCGATTGCCTAAAGTTAAGCATGTAAGCTTCAATGTGCCTTAGTAGTTCGGATCCCAACACTTCTAAACCTAAAATGCAAAGGTAGCAAAACCAACTAATGTTCCCATTCCTATCTGGAGTAAAAGTGACACCAAAGCGGCGGGTAAAAGCCTCGAGGCAATACAGAGCAAGATAGGACCTGCAAGCTAAGTGTAATCAATGGAGGAAAGTAGAAGACCACCATAGGAACCTTAAGTTGGAATTGAATAAAGCGAATCGTGTTGATTCTAGTATTAGCTTTAAGCGTATTGTAATTAATTAATTCTACTACGCTTGCAAAACATGTAATGAATGTTTGATTTCTGGTGTTAATCATGAATGTGTTGTGAATGATGTGAGTAATGGGGTTAAATACCCAGTTAAGAATGTTAATGCTATCAAATAGGTTAAAAAGGCTAGAAAGCAATGGTGGAAGAAGGTTAGAAAACATTGGAAACCCACAGGAAGAAAATTTAGTAATGTAGGTTATCAATGGATACCTACTGGCCATAAATTCAATATTAATGAGTTGTGCCCTAAATTATCTAGACCAATGCCCGTTAGGAAATGGATGCCTACTAGTAGAACTATTCCTTTAAGAAGTGAACATACTTTGAATAGGTCTAATGCACACACTAGCTCAGCATCTACCCCTAATGATTTCAATGTTTCTACTTCCGATGTGGATGTTCCAATCATTGTTACTAACCAAATGGAACCCATTCTTGCATGGGGATCCCAATTATCGATTATCCATTCTTGTGCGTGTTCAAGCGCAAATCGTTCAAATCGTTACGTGGTACATGGACTCGGCTATTCCAAGCATATGACTAGAGACGGTCGCGCTCATGAACTTCGTGAGTAAATTCATCGGGATTGTTAGATTCGGGAGCGATCATTTCGGTGCTATTATGGGTTATGGAGACTATGTTGTTGGTGATAGTGTAATCTCGAGGTATATTATGTGAAGGTCTTGGTCATGTCATTTTCGTTGGTCGATTACGTGATTCCGATCTAGAGGTGGCTTTTAGAAAACATACTTGTTTCGTTAGAGAACTTGATGGTGTGGAACTTTTAAGAGGAACACGGGTTCAAATCTATACACCATCTCTATCGAAGACATGATGAAGTCTTCTCCAATCTGCTTGTTGTCAAAGGCCTCGAAAACAAAGTCATGGTTATGGCATTGTCGTCTCAATCACTTGAACTTCGGCACCATAAATCATCTTTCCAGAAAGGACTTAGTAATAGGCTTACCTATACTAAAGTAGGAAAAGGATCATCTTTGTTCAGCATGCCAATTGGGAAAAAGCAAAAAGTATGCCCACAAACCCAAACCTACAAACTCAGTTATGGAATTTCTTCATACCATTCACATGGATTTATATGGACCCATGAGAGTGCAGAATATTTTCGGGAAGAAATATGTGTTAGTTGTGGTTGATGATTACTCTCGGTTTACTTGGGTTAAGTTCTTAAGAACAAAGGATGAAACTCCAGATATCATCATTAAACTTATCAAACAGTTGCGGGTTCGACTTAACAAAACTATCGAATCATCCGAGCAGACAATGGGCGGGTTTGTTAATAAAGAACTTAGTGAGTTTTATGAAAGTGTTGGAATCGGTCATCAAAGAAGTGTTCCACGAACTCCTCAACGAGCGATGTAGTTGAAAGGCGAAATCGAACTCTTGTGAAGCCGCAAGAACAATCTTGATTTACTCAAAGGTTCCAATGTTTCTCTGGCGGAAGCCATTGCCTGCTGCATGCTACACTTAAAATCGATCCTAATTCACACATCTCATGGAAAAGCTCCATATGAACTTGTCCACAATCGAAAACCTAATCTTTCATTCCTTCGTGTGTTTGGTGCATTGTGTTATCCAACTAATGAGGTCAAGACTTAGGCAAACTTAAATCTAAAGCGGACATTGGAGTATTTTTAGGATATGCACCAAGCGAAAAGGATACCGAATCTACAACAAAAGAACCCGAAATATCATGGAAACAATTCACGTTATGTTCGATGAGTGACCGGTCAAATGGCTCCGGGACAACCCGATTACGGACCCGCATCACAACCTTCATCAAGTAGTCCCATCGGTTCTACTCTTGTATACAATCCTCACTGCGGCAACTCCATATGTACCACGCCCGGAAGATGATTTGAAGAAATTATTTGATCCAATGTTTGATGAACACTATGAGCCAATTGTTAATGATCATCAAATCCATCAGCAGAGGATGCTCCTATCCCTGTCAGCGTAGATAACCGCCGGTTTCTATGTCATTGAGTCAAAGCACTGCTGCGATCACTCGGTATCATCTTGATTCATAAATCATCAAGTGTACATCATGGAATTGTTTACGGCACCTATGATGGAGATAACCCTTTACTACTCCCAAAGATGCTCCTTTTGAGAACATATTTGCTCACGAACCATCATCGAACCATCTTCATCGGGAGAAAGCGACTCGCTACCGGTTCCTCAACAACAACCACACGAACACCTTAGAAAATGGACACATGATCATCCATTGGACAACATCATTGGAAATCCTTCTCGTCCGAGATCCACTCGTAAACAACTTGGGCCGATGCTTTATGGTGCTTCTTCAACTCTGTACTATCCAAGGTCGAACCAAAAGATGTTAAAGCGCCATAAATGAAGACGGTGGTTCAATGCCATGCAAGAAGAAATTCATGAGTTTGATCAACTAGATGTATGGGAATTAGTACACGCTCTTGACGTCTGCTATGATCATTGGTCTAAAGTGGATCTTCAAAGTAAAACTTGATGAGCATGGCGATGTATTAAAGAACAAGGCTAGATTGGTTGCAAAAGGATACATTCAAGAGGAAGGTATTGACTTTGAAGAATCATTTGCTCTAGTTGCGCATCGAGGCAATCGAGAATCTTCTGGCAAATCTTGCAAGTAAGAATATGATAGTCTATCGGATGGATGTAAAGGCGGCTTTTCTTAACGGAGATCTTAAAGAAGTCGTATCGTCGACCAGCCGGAAGGTTTGTGAATCGAGCATCCTACTCATGTCTATCGCTTGAAGAAGGCTCTTTACGGCTTGAAGCAAGCTCCAGGGCATGGTATGATACCTATCAAAGTTTCTTTTATCTCTTGGATTCAAGCAAAGGAGCGATTGATCCGACATTGTTCACCGTAAAGTCGAGCAAACATTTAATTCACGTTCAAATCTATGTTGATGATATTATTTTTGCCTCGACTAACCCCAATGAATGTGACCATTTTCTAAGGAGATGAGCTCCAAGTTTCAAATGTCAATGATGGGACAAATGTCATTTTCTTGGGATTACAAATTTCACAAAGTCCGGAGGCATTTTATCAATCAATCTAAATATGCTAATGAAATTTTAAAGAAATTTGGATTTGACACTTGTGACACCGTTGACACTCCCATGGTGGGCGTACAAAGCGGATGAGGACCACTCGGGGATCATGGTAGATCAAGCGAAATATCAGTATGATTGGATCCCTATGTACCTCACAACCGATGAGACACGATATTACATTCGCCGTATGCATGTGTGCTAGATACCAGGCTAAGCCTACCAAAAGCACCTTGAAGCGATTAACTAGGGTCTTCGGTATCTCAAGGAACCATCAACATGGGACTTTGGTACCGAAGGACATCGGTATGTCACTAACTGACCTATCGGAATCTTGACCATGCGGGATGTCAAATATACGTCGAAATGCGTCTGGAGGTGCTCATTTTTGGGTGATAAGCTTGTGAGTTGGTCTTCAAAGAAACAAATGAGTACTTCTATATCATCTACAGAGGTGAATACATATCCATGTCATCTTGTTGTGCTCAAATCCTATGGATGAGATCGACTATCGACTATGGCTTTGAATTCAACAAAATCCCTACGTATTGTGATAACAAAGTGTCATTGCTCTCTTGCAACAACGTTCAACATTCAAGAGCAAAGCACATCGACATTCGACATCATTTCATTCGGGAACAAGTGGAAAAAGGTGTGGTAGAACTCTATTTTGTGAGGTCGAATACGGTTACGGACATCTTCACCAAAGCTCTTCCTAGAGAACGTTTTGAGTTTATCCTTCCACGACTTGGTCTAAAGAGTCTTCAACCGGAAACACTCAAACGCCTTCAAGAGGAAGGCGAGGAGTAAATGGTTTTCTTCATCTATCTCTTGTATATGTTTTTCAAAAGCAAAATACAAAATTTCAAAACCAAAAGAAAATACAAAAATATAAAATTTTCAAAATCCATAAAAATTAGAAAATCTTGAAAATCCCAAAAATATTGCTATTTTGTCATGTTTTCTTAATTGATATCATCTACGGACTTTGTGTTGACATTCAAAGAATGTCACGGATTTTTAGATGTTCTTCAAAGGTACATAAATTGCTTAAAAAATGAGACGGAGAAAATGGTGGTTTATTGTCATTTCGAGCGATAACCCGTTTTAAAAAGGAAAGAACGAGCCATGCTTAATCTTATTTTCAAATCTCATGCTCGATTCTTAAAACAAATGTTTGTCATCAATAAGACAAATGTTTTCTTTCCAAATATTTTTCCGTCTAATGATTCTTCCGAAAATATTTGTCATTTAATGAAAACAAAATTGCTTTGAAAATACCTCGGACTCTATTTTTGAAAATCATCTGGGCTTATCTTTGTCAAACTCTCTAACACTCAATCAACAACTCATGTCATTGATTGAGAGGGAGAATGATTTCAATTCAATCAAAAATGTTATTTTTCAAACAATTAGCACGTAAAAGAGCAAGGTCTATTTTTGGAAAATCAAAAAGAACAATGTTTTATACAATTGATTCAAGACCTTGGCTAATGTTATGTTTACAAAAGATATTAATGCATGATTGGTCAATGGAGTTTAAAGTCTCAAAATCTAATCCTTAGCAGTTAAAATGTTTTTCAAAAGCAAGTCTCTATTCTCCTCAAAAGTTCTTAAAATTTAATTTAAATCAATAGAGATCACAAATATCAAAGGATTTGAAAATTGTGATCGGGGGAGAATTTATGATTTAAATTGGATTTAAACTGATAATTCGATAAATGGTTTAATACGTGATTAACATGCTCCCTTCCCTACATATGCCAAACGATTTCAAATTTTCCGTGCACAGGTTAAGGGGGAGCATCTACATCAAACCAAAATGGATTAAAACGTGATTGATTTGTTTCTAAGTGCAATCTTTCCCCAAATATGTGCTAAACAATTTCAAAATCAGATGCACATATTGAGGGGGAGCAAATTTTTTAAAAACCACATTCTTTCCCGGAAATATCTTTAACTGTATGTGAAACACTGATTTTGATCGGGAAAGTAATGTCGATATTTTTAGAAAATAATTTATCAAAGAAGTGAATTCTTCCTCTTGCCTCCATGTGTCAAACTAATTTCAAATATACGATGCACATGTTGAGGGGGAGCCGTTTTCTAAAATATCAAAAACAATTCAGGTACAAAATGCTTTGATAATATATCACAAGTACCGGATTGATTTTCAAATGGTTTTCAATTGGTTCAAATAGTCGATGAACAATACCAAAAGACCGACCAAAATTACTTTATGTATGGTGATATAAGGATGGTTAGGTTAGGTATTGTTCCCACGATCCCACCGAGCCGGAGGGATCACCGAGGACAATCCACTAGATAGTGTAGAGTCTTTAGGTATGATAAAAAGGAGAAAAGTGAGATATAGGAAGAGTGCGGTGAGATAGAGCTAGGCTGGAATAAACCCAACAAGGTTCTAGTAATGAACTCTCGGTTAATCCGAAGGGGTGAAGAATGAAAAGAAATAAATGTGAAAGGGTGAAAAGAAATAGCCTCCATTATTTCAACCTTAGGCGTAAACCGGGTTCAATAAATATGCTCACCGGTACGTTACCTAGGTAACAGGTATTGAAGACAAGGCGTCATGGACCCGTGACGCATTGCACTACATCTTCCCAAGCTACTCAAGTTCCTCTTAAAAGAACTTGTTTCATTCTCATGGGAACCTACATTATCTATCGACTTTCTCTTAGAGATGGTTGATATTGAAGAAGGAGACAGCTCTCCCTAGTCTCGGCATAGGAACCAAATGTGCACTATTGAGTCTAGAGCCACGAGATCATCAATAAATCTCATTAAGGACACAATCAATGAAGACTCTCATTTCACACAATGTGGAAAGAGAATATATTTTAAGAGTCCCACGCATTATCCTTGTGGTATTGCGGAACATCCGAGTGATATGCAAACATATTCACAATGAAGATGGAAAGCCTTCTAGAGCCAACATCAAACAAGCTCTTGGTAGGTGGCATGTGAGATCTATCCAATAGATCAACCATGTGACAATTGAGCGAAACAATGGGGCGATTCAAATTTTGAATCAATCACGGTTCGAGTTATGGATTAGCGGATACCTTTGAAAAGCGGTCGTTGTGCTTAAAATTCTTTTCTCTAGCACATCAATTGTGTATTAATATTTCAAAATTAAAGGTGTTTATGATTGATAATTGGTTTTCCTTAAAACCTTCGTTGTATTGCAAAAACACTTTATTTTGAGCGACACGATTGTTTTCAAATCTCTTTTCATCAATCGGTGAATCTCAAAATTGGTTCACTCACTCCGTGTTGTCTTCTTTGAGGCGTTCGGTTTGAGAACATTTAAGCATTGCGAAACCACATCAAGGAGATTCTTGAATTATACGATCACGAGCGAGTGGTTGTCTTGATCAACGGGGAACCGTGGGTCGTGTACCTCAATTCAACGAAAGGTTTCTATCTTTTCCATAACTATGTCAAATTATCTTTATTATTATGTAGCTCATTAGATTTCAAACATATGAAGCAAATTTAAACTACGGTTTTGTTTGTGGTATTTCTTGCAGGGCTTAAATATGAATGCATAAATGTTACCCCTTAAGAGATCCTGGTAAGATTACTGAATTAACATGCATTTTAACTTTTAGAGTTAAAAAATACTATCTCGTTTAAATCGATTTTGTGTTGCTATGAGATCTTGGGGGATGTTAACATCAATCAGATATATATGTTAGAATGGCATTGTAAGTATTCATGAAGTAATGTTTGGATATGCTAATGCTGGACAAAAATGTTATTTGGCTAAAAACAAACTCTGTAATTGGTTGAAAGTGTTTTTATAATTTTAAATTTATAAAATTAGGATATGTTTTAGTGTTTGAAGTCTAGATTTCATGAACAAGGAGGTGTTTACTTTTTCTTCTGTGAGCATGGTCACACGTACCCCAACAACCTTTTTATAACTTTTAAAGTAACTGTGACGGGTATGCATTTATATTAGTTCACCTTTTGTGTATTATCGGTCAAATTGTAGGCACTAAAGGTGAAGTTATTACTAGCTGCTAATGGTATGCTGGAGCCATTTCAGATGGAGGATATATACTAAAAAGAGGGTGAGGATATTTTAGAGGCATTCTTTGCTTTAGAAAATTTGCCGATGAAATATTTCTTTAGGCATTACCAAAGAACTCCGACTAGATCCGGAGGATCGATTAGCGAAGAAAGCATGTTTTGAATTGAAATGTCTACTAAAGAAGACGACAAGTTTAAACCCATCTTGCTAATAGTGCCTAATTGTAGTTTTGAGATTCCTAAAATCCACATAATTTTATTAATCTTAATGACCAAATAGTGATAAAACATATCTCAGAATTGATCCATTCATCTGTATTCTTTTAACTATGCCTCTTTTAATTGCAATGTATTGTTCAGGCTCTTGCTTGAATCCGTTGTTTAATTATTAAACCTCAAGTCATACTTCCATTTTGCAAGATATTTTTCATATTTAGACATACGAAATTTGATACTCTTGATACATATTTGATAAAAAGTATGATTGTGATTAGTCAGTTATAACTTAAAACTCTTTTTTGTGGTTTTTAAACATGCTACATACGGAATAATTTACAATCAGATAATATTAGATCTTAAACTACATGCAATTCATTAGTTTTATTATTCTTTCAATGTAAAGGGGGTGTTTATTTTTTTTTCATATAAGCCACTTAATGAGTGGGCCCAACCCTTATTCCCGGGAGTTACAAAAAATGCTCTCTATATAATAAGTGGCTCATATAGAAATGACCCACACCACTTATTTTAGTAAAAAAGGCCCGATCTTTTTGATATGTTTAGGAAAAGGACACACAACATGGTATCATGTAAAGACACCGATGAATGCCGAAATGTTTTTATTGATTTCATATATACTCTTACTCATATTACATATGGATACTCAAATACGTAACTGAAAATCACGTTATTTTTCTTTTGGCTCCCTTAATATTACCCGTCGCAAATTGTGTGCATTCTTTAAGCATTACCAAAAGAACTCAGTTTTATCCCTTTTTTTAAAAAAAAATAATTAATATCTTTCAATACGGTAATCGTTAAGCGAAAAAAAATATACCATTACGATGAGCATTCAATTATCTTTCTATAGATAGCTACTTTGAAATACTTTCGACAATTTTTTTTTCGTGTTTTCACTTTTTTTACGTTACTGAAATTTTCATGAAAAAAATCACATGTAATTAAACATTACTTTAAATATTATAATAATACTATCACATATGATATTACATATCATATGTGATTTAACACTAATATCACATATACTATTATTAGAATATTCAAATTAGTGTTTAATTACATATGATTTCTCATGCAAATTTTAACAACGAAGAAAAAAGGTAAAGAAAAACCTGAAAAAAAAAAAAAAAAAATTGTCGAAAGTATATGTATAATCCTAAGAGCACTCCCATTCATAACGCAAGTTAAACTTTAACACCGTCCACGTCAGCGCCACGTCAGCTTTAACATTCCACCTTAAGTCACCCAAAAAACACCCACAATCATAACATTCTCAAGTGAAACTTTAGGGGCGGAAAAAAAAATAACGTGCGTTATGGTGTTAACACCGACACTTTAACGCCGGCTTCGCAATGGTTAACGCCGGAATAACACTGGTCCGGTGTTAACCATTGGGAGTGCTTTAAGGATATATTTTCAAAGGTTGTTGGGGGTACGTGAACATGCACGCATTCCTTACGTGTCTACCCACAAGTTGCTTCCACAAGTTGTTTATATGAATCAAATAGGTATGTTACACTTCGTTATCATGTTTCATGTTAGACTTGCATAGACCCAAAAGCCATGTGAAGTTGTCTTGCATTCATGCCCGACCATCAGGCAGGCTATGTCTACAAATGCGTATTAATATAAGTGAACGTAAAAAATGATACGACCTCGACTGTCTTTTTAGTGGTTGATTTTCTTACTTGACAAACATTATCAGGTTGTAGATGTTTTTTTTTTTTTTAATAAAAAGGTTTTATTTAGAACAAAAATAAAGACTTTATATTATCTTATTATGAATATAATTGTACCGTCAAACTGTTTAATAGAGTAAATGTACAATTATATGTCATTGTACAAAAATACAAATCCGTATATAAATATCTTGCTATTCGTAAACTAATACATTCAAAGGATATATGTTAGTAGGAGTTGATTATAAGCATTCATGAAATTATGTTATCCTAACTATCGGACTTTGGTGAATCTATTTTAGTTGAAGGAAATGTGAATGGGAGAAGGTGAACGACGATTTCCACCACATCACCAAGAGTCACAACCAGGGAAAGAATATTTCATGAAACCTTAATGGCCTTAACTAATTAATCAGTTTAACGTGTGGAAGCTTGTGTTCCACTTATTCTCTTATATGCTTGAGAATCCGATTTCGACACCCCGACTAATATTGTTGAGGTCATTCAGTCGATGATATATCCATATAATACCTATATAATCCACTCTTTTCATTGCTTAGCTGTTAAATTTTCTAATTTTTTAAAATGTTGCATAGGCTGGAACAAACGAAATCTGTGAAGGTGACACAAGGTACACTTCTAATGCATATACTCTCAAGCTATGAACAGCAATATGTAAGAAACTAAAGGGTAAGTTCCATCCTTTGAGATGTAAAACCAATGTTCTTTAATAATATGACCAAACTTAATTGAACTATATTTGTAGATGTATAACTCTAGATATGTTTTCTGAGAATAAACAAAACTGCTATAGATAAAATTGTTGTTCATTTGTTGTGTGTAATTAATCGGTGATTGACTGCATTATATTTGATTTATGCAGGTACTTATTGGTTATATTAGAAGCATATAAAATCAAGTCTTCGTTAATTATTGGCTGCATATAGAACTCTCAACCCATAGTTTCATGCGGGCTGGGGAATAAAGCTCACCTGCCAAACAATCAAAACCTACTAAAACCCAAGAAACACCTCCGCCGCTCAAATATCATGATTGGCAAAGCTCTATGTTACGTTGAGCATAAATTCGTATGGATTTTAATCCGGATTTTGTTGTGACAAAAATTAATTGTGCAAGATTCGAACTATGATCTCTTGGTTTATTAATAAATATTAATACCACTAGAGCAACTTAATCTTTGAGTTATATTTTACAAAGCCAAATCTATAAACCAACCAATTATATGAGATAGGAGAATCCTACAAGTTAGGTAACCCTAATCAACAAAACAGACACACAAAATTAAATAAAGCTGTTTACACCCACAATTATCAACAACAACAAAAACAAAATCAACAATTATTCTAATTAAACTTTACAAATCAACTACAAGATTAAAAAAAATATAAATATAACTTAAAAAAAACAAAATAACACAAAATGACTTTGACTGCTATCAGAAAGCAATAAAAAAACATAATACATTAAAGACATTAAAGAGATGTCATCCCATAATACATGTTAAATATAAGAGGAGGCATGACACATATTATAAATTATTAAAAAATATATAAAGGTTTTGCTTTAATAACTCACCACAGCTAGGATTTAAAAATTTAATTAAAAAAAAACATCGTAAGATTACGAGAATTCTAAAAACACATACTCGAGCAATCTTAATCGTGTATCTTGGTTTATAAAATTTCCTTTAAAACTTATTGAAAATAAAACCTTATATCAATACTAACTATATTTGATCCACAAAATCATACAAAATAAAAACCACAAGTCATACCCGTCCATCCGGATGATTTTCATATATATATATATATATATATATATATATATATATATATATATATATATATATATATATATATATATATATATATATATATATATATATATATATATATATATATATATATATATATATATATATATATATATATATATATATATATATATATATATATGGTAGGTTTATTAAACATCTTATGACAAGGTTGCTTGTTAGGTTGAACAAGGAGGGGGCGGTTTTGATTATGAAAAAGGGGAGGGAATGAGTTAATTTGAGAGTGTATATGTATTTTGGGGTAATGGTAAAGGCGGTGAATGTATTGGGTATGTAGTGCATGCATGCATGTAAGTTTAAAACACTTAGAATGTAAATTATCTAGACAATGAATGTGAATGCATATGATTATCATGCTCATGAGAATAATACTGTACTTGTTTAACGTAGACTAAACTTAGTCTAGTGACAAAATACGTTTAAAGATGTTTCTCGTTATGCGTGGGATAACCTAATGGTTATGAGTATAGTCAAATATTCATGTGTTTAAAATAAAACGTTCAAGTTAATAGATAAATGTTAACCTGAAAATGTCGGTTGTCATAGTGCTCATTAACGATGCTAAATAAAATTCAGCGACACAATGTCAGCAGTTGACGTTGGTAGCGACAAAGTGGAAGGGCGAAGTTGGGAACTAGTGGGGCCAACAGACCCATTTTGAGAAATTTTCACTTAGCGTGGACGAGATATTAAATAAGAAATACCTTTTACGACTTTGCCCAAGTGAAGTGATGTTTACGATGATAATGGGCACGTGCAACACGTTAACGACGGGAACACCCAGAACCAAACTCAAGTGTTTTTTTTAAAAAAGTGTAAATTACTGAATTTGTAGATGCGACTAGGTTAAAATTATAAATTTCATAGGTGGACTTTGTGCATTACATTAATAGTACATTTTTTAGTAGTTGTCTCTCGATTAAATGTTCTGATAGTTGATTGATTAAATGTTATAATAGTTAACCGTGAATCGACCTAGGGATAACCGCTTATTTCGATCACCAACATGTCCAATACTCATTTAATGCTTTTCGGTTTCAGGTACTGTAATGAATCACACGTCTCGTAAAAAATGGCCATAATTTTTGACTAATCGAAACGGTTCGTAGACACCCTTACACATGGATGCATCTTTTATGTGGAGAGAAATGATACTGCTCCCTAAACTTATGACATCTACATATAATTTTGTGCATTATTTGAATAATTAAGAAAACCATGATGTGTTATACAAGTGAAATAATCAAATAATATGCCTAATTAAAAGAAACTAAGGGATGTTTGGTATTGCGAAATGGAAAGATGAGAAAAGAAAAGATTTCTTTTATATAAGTTTAATCTTAAAACAATGTCTCTACTGATTATGTGATGGAGGACCAAAACTGAAAGAAAAATGAATGAAAGATTGTTATGACAAAATTAATTTGGATTAAAAGAAATTATGATTTATCAGGAGTCTAGTTATATTTTAGGTTTACCTTTACTTGTTTGATTAGGATTATTATTTAATTGAGTCTTTATAAACCACGTCCCAACACATTGTAATTCATATTTAGATTATTCAATTAATTTGGTCGTGTTTACACATATTATTCTTCTGATCATCAAGAATCATAAATTTAGGTTGATTTGCTTTTGCAAGTAACATGTATATAACGTTATTGTGAACAAACACTTCCGTTGTCCTACTTCATTATGTTATGCTTATTTTTTTGTTAATTGGTTACTTTTCTTTTCATTTCTATGTTATAAGTAACTCAAATCGATGTTTGTGGTGTATTGCAATCCAATGCTATTTTATACTAATAAATATTGTTGCTAGGCTCAGATATAAAATATTTTGTAATGTTTAATATTTCAAATGTAAAATGATTTTTAATTTTAAGTACAAAATGTCTTATGTATGACGTGATAAAGGTGGCCACCTTTAATAAAGCACCATCAGTGGTCCAGTGGTATTTGAGTTATGAAGTTCAATAGAGTAATCCGTTGCACAATTTGAGTTATTTTTTATGACTCTAATTCCCCAAATAAAAAATACTCGTGAAATTGTTTTATATAATCAATGGTTGAATATGGATAGGCTTGTTACTAGATTCTTAAATCGCGCATGGGTCCAATAAGAAAGTTTGTCTTCACCGTAGAGCCAAGATCGCTTATTGAAATACACAACTTTCATTATGAATGATTCATGAGTGGCTTTTGTTTTGGTCGACAATGGGATTGAGGAGCCGATTATTACAAACCTGTACGGTGACCTAGTTACGTCAAGAACCCAACTTTACTCTTGTAGTGAGTTGAAACATCCGGTACTTCATGTTTGTGCTATGGCTACTTTGGAATATTTTGATGGCTTTCCAAATCTATTGAGCTTAGAATTGATTCATGTCAATTTTCTAAGCGGTACAGTTTGGGACTTTATTGATGGTTGTTTCTCACTTGAGTCTCTTAAAATGAATCGTCCTAGTACAAACGAGATGAGACTATGGGATATTGCAAAACTTGGGAATTTGAAGAAGTTACATTTGTCATTAGGTCGTTATAATGTTGTGACGACAATCACAAAGATTCGATATCTTTCACTTGACAAGACTTCAAAATCTCGAGACACTTACATTGGATTTTGGTGATTGCACGGTAAGAACAATTTCGCTTTACAACTTATAATTTAACAATGTTATGTAGATGTGTAACAAGATAATGAAATTTAATCAGAAACTTCAGTAGTTGATACATGAAGCTAATCCTAGGATGAAGGTGCCCTTTGTTTCCCGATTAACCTTAAGCATCCGATGTCGATTTTGGGAATAGTGTTATGGTAGCTGCTCACCATTGTAATGATTCACCATCTCCGAATTTGAAAATGTTGGATACAAGAGTAAGTGTAATGTTGTAATGCATATGTATCAAATAAAACATTCCTAAATTGCCATGTTTGTGTATCTCAACACTATTTGATTTTTCAGTCGCAAACACGCTTAGTGATCTACCTTGCAAAAGTTTTACATCACAGTAGACACAAACACATTCACCATGGCCACCATGACGGTTGGTCAAACAGATGAAGGTATTCGGTTCAACCAAGAGTTTGTTAAGAAATGGTCGAACATAATGCCCGAATTTTGGTTTTCCATGGGTAGATAAAGGCGGTCTTTTGGGTGATAGTTTTGGGAATATAGGTTGCTAAAAGGGTATGTAAATTATATTTGATGTAGTTGGTTATGATGTTTAATGACTTTATTAATGATAAAGTATCATTTGGGTTATGTGTTGTTTAACTGTTCTTGTATTGTGATATTGGGTGTATTTTAGTGTAATTAGTATCAACAAAACCAAACATCCCCTTATATCAAGAAACCAAACATGCCCTTGTATTAGCAAAACCAAACAGCCCTCAGATCAAGAAAACTTTAATTAGTAAAACCAAACACCCCTTGTATCAAGAAAAGCAAAGGCAATGGTTTAAAAGATGTGGTGAAAATGCAAATACTTTAGCACTAAGTCATAATGTATCAACAAACATCCGCTTGTATCACCTAAACCAAACGACCCATTTTATCGCAAATTAGATTAACTAGGCACTTTCTCATTTCAGTTTATAGGAGAAACGTATTTCTTATGCCGATTCTATTATTGTGCCAAACCGATGAATCAATCTTCTCTTATTGATTTTATTCTTTTTATATGTGATTTCATTTTTTACTGTATTTTTATTCTTGTCATTCGGTCGTACTAAACGTGCCTTTATAGTGTGTGTGTATGAAATGATAATTTTAACTAACACATCCCATAATTCCTGGAAATAAATGATTGAAAAATAAGAACAATTTAGCATAGACAATTAGTTAACTAGAATATAATTGTTGCGAGGTGTGACATCCTTCTTTGCCGACAAGGATCTAGTAGAGCATACCTATATATTAATCGTGGTCATGGGCTTATGGCATGTATTTTATCTAATTGCTTGATTTGGTCTTAACAATCCTGCGGGTGATGATTATGGATCAATATGCACACTGGGTGTTTGACCATTTGGGTTACGTTACACTAATATATGTGTTCACTTCAAGACGTGATATCTTTTATCGTGTTCTTTTCTCTTACCATTATCGGTGTTTGATTGAAGCTAGGAACAACGTTATGTTCAACAATTAACCAATCTACTCTCTAAGCTTAAAAATTGTCTTACATTATAAAAGTTTCTTGATTAGTTGAAATTTAAAAAAGACAGACATTTTTTTGGGTCGCACTAAAATGGAAAGACGCACTACAATTTTGGGACGGTGAAAGTAATGTATGCGGGAGCAAAAGATGCTCACCGTTATTTACAGACGCATTGGTAGAGCACTTGTTGCACTAGTTTAATTATCTACAGGTTGGAAGTTGTAGCTATTTTGTAGTCATGAGTTGATTTACTTTTACATGTATGCCGACCATGTGAGGCAAAAGTTATGTGGTCCAAGCATAATGATGAACACTTTTTAAAAGAGCTAATTTTGATGATAGCAAATTAGCAATGAACACATAGATGCATTCATACCTGTACATGTACTGAACATATTGTGCGTACTTCTACACTAAGGGTGTGTTTGTTTCATTAAGATGTTTTGGATTTAAATCTGACTAACACATCTTACTAGTAAGAGATGGCTAGAAAGTCTAAATCTGAACGAAATAATGTTGTTTGTTTTTGTATAATTGTCAGAATGATTTTAAGTCTTCGTTTTTGATTTGTTTATTAAACCAACGAATGCGATAATAAGATGCTTATGTAAATATGAAACAAGACTTTTATCATAAATATAACATAGTTAATAAACAATCAAATATATTATATAAAGTTTATAAAGCAGTAAGAAGCGATGAGCACGTCACTCTTCCTGAGTAAGATGTTATATGTTTAAGCGGATCTTACTGAAAGAAAAAACAAACAAAAGCGTCTGCCTCCTCTTACTGGTAAGAGTAAGAGTAGTACTTTTTTTAAAAACAAACACACCCTAATACTACTTATTAACATGTATAATTTCACATATTATATGAAAAGACACACAACGAGAGAATTAGTCAAATATCTGAACGAGTTAAATTCCAACAAGACAACAAGAAATCATGCTATTAGTTCCATCATTTATGGATGTTGGGTATATGAATAGACTTCAATAATAGAGTTCTTCATGACATGTCTGATCTAAACTATCATTTATATATCGTGCGGATAAATGCGGTAAATGGAAAAGATTGCATTCATAGCACCATTATGTGATAAAATGATATACAAACAAGGGTGATTATATCATTCTATGTAGCAACCTTTAATAAAACCTAAAGACATTTATTTAGCCTTTGGACTAAAACCATATTCGAGTAAACAATCTACAGTAAAACCTCTATAACTTAATAGTGTTGGGACCAAGATATTTTATTAATTTAGCGAGATATTATTATATCGATAAATTAATAATTTATTAATTTAATGAGGTGTTACGTATGACATTTAAATTTCCAAGTTTAATATACTAGTTACTATATATAATAGTTAGAGATGAAAAATAAATTTAAAAAACAAGTTCCAATTAACATTTTATAAATTCACATTCACAAATTTATTGAATTTGTTAAGTTCATTATTTCTGGATAGGTAAAAAGTTAGCTTCGTTGGACAAATTTCAAATTACGTATAACCTTAATTGAATTTGTACAAGTTCCAATTACGTATAACCTTTAATTACGTATAACCTTTATATATATGTGGCTTTTTTTTTAATAATTATTAATTTATAGTTTTGTTGGGACCAATATATATATCTGTTTGGGGTTTGAAAAAATTATTATCTTATTATTTTATCGATTGCCTAATTTGAATTTATCTCCAAGTTCGGACTGACAAATTATTAATTTTATCGAGGTTATTAATTTATCAGTATTAATTTATAGAGGTTTTACTGTATGTAGCTTTTTACAAATAGCCCAAAAAGCATATGTATAAATTTATACATCTCCACCGCAATTAGATTGTTTGTTGTTTGTTTGAAATAATTAGGCCAATTTCAAGATGTGTGAACTAGTTAGGTAGTTGTGGTTGTGCTTAATTCTTGTTTCATCACAAAGGTCGATTTTAATCTTGCTAACTGTGTTTGACTTAGCCGTATGTGACTAATGCACCAACTAAGAACTTGCAAGCACAAGTATCAACAGAAATTATCTGAAAATATATATGATCTAATTATAAGAACAAGCGTGATGGCTTTGAAATCGATCGGCGTCATGCTTATGTAGCTAGTATCGTGGTGAAGTAAGGCGAAATGGGCATGCCCATTGTTGGGTGCACGATCTTGATGGTGTTAGTTGCTTTGTGTTATATTTTTCTCTATGCTATTTAACAATAAAAAGTTGTTAGTATCGGGCAGTAATTATTGTGAAGTAAAATTGATGAGAAAATACTCTTATGGGGCTAAGATATGCAATGGTCGTCTTATCTTGTGAAGTAACGCGAAATGGGCTTGTTGTTTAGCACGATAATTAATGATTTGTGATATTGTGGTGAGTGTTTTGTGTAGCGTTTAAAATAGAGCGTGAGCAGGTGAAACCCAATCGCAAACGGTTGTCTTATACGATAATTAAAGTGCAAAAAAATTCTTAACATCTATCAAACAACATATAAAATCATTTAATGAAAATGAAAGTAAACATTACACCAGTTATGGGATAAAACTAACAACACGTTCTTGTCGCGAAAACTAACAAGGATGGGATTAATGGTGACCAAAATTAGCGTGAATATGATTATTTCAAAATAAAACAAAAATTGGCTAATTTTGTTTATTTTGAAAAGATTTGGGCACATTTAGCCATCTTTTTTGAAATGAGCGATTTTTGAAAAGTTAAATGTGCACTAAAGCACATATTTTCTCATAATTGTAAAACATTATAATCGTTTTTGAAGAAAACTTATAGATAGTATATTTATATAGCGACGATCGTTTTGTGTTAAAAAAAGTTTATAGGTTCTAAACGAAAAATAATAAAAGTTTGAAGATTTGGGGATTAAACATAACGTTTTGAAACCGGTTCGACCGGGTGGTTCAACCGGTTGAACTGTTCCCGTCGGCAGGTCGATTAAACCGAGTCAATATGACAAGTTGGGTCAAAGCGGGTCAAATTAAACAGGTCAACCCACCGGGTTTGAGCGTCTTGGGTCAACCGGTTTTCGATATGCGTTAATAGTTTCAAATTTTTACTTTTTACTTTTGGTTTTCCTTTATATATAATATAACGAGGTACCGGCGTTGCGTGCATGAGTATCCTGTGACGATTCTTAGAGAAATAGATCTTGATGAGACTGATTCACCGTTTGTATCGGTTTTAACGGTCCTCTCTAGTTCGTTTCGGATGGTTGTTATTGGTTAGCCGAACAGGTGGCGACACGGTTTCGGTTGAACCCGTTAGTCAGTCGATTTTTAAAACTATATGTGCATATCAATTCATAAATTGTATGTGTTTGTGTGTTTTATTAATTTGTATAATGTGTATAATAACGTATACTTTTCGTTTTAGGGTGTTTCAAAATAACATTAATTAGTGTGTTTAATTATTTTATATTTAGAATTATGTTGTAAACTTGTTTAAATTATACATCGTGAAAATTCATTGTACTTTTTAACAAGGTGTGTTTTAATGGTTGTTTTAATTTGGTAATATCTTTTAATTGGTTGTCTGATGTGAATAAATTATTGTCTTTTAAGTAATGAGGTTTTTAATAAGAGTATTAATTACACAAATATATTCTCTCTCATTCGAATAATTAAACTTTTCACTTTTCCACTTTTCCACTTTTTGTTTTTCCATTTTATGTAGTATAGATGTCTGATGTGAATAAATTATTGTCTTTTAAGTAATGAGTGTTTTAATAAAATTATTAATTACAAATATATTCTCTCTATTTATTAATTAAACTTTTTCTTTTCCACTTTAATTGTTTCCATTTTATGTAGTATAGATGTCTGATGTGAATAAATTATTGTCTTTTAAGTAATGAGTGTTTTAATAAAGGTATTACACAAATATATTTCTCTCATTCGACCATTAAACTTTTCACTTTTCCACTTTATTTGTTTTTCCATTTTATGTATCTATATATAGCACACAATTTTGGTAAATTGAAATTACAAATTTTATTTTATACAAACTCAAATAATAAGATATATTAGAAACTCTCTAAATCAATACTCATGAGACTACCTAAATTTATTAATTGAAAAACGTTATTAATAATCGATATGTATTTAGCTATACATTAATGAATTGAGACATGTTAAAATATTATTAATTAATTGAATTTTTATGATAAACATTTGTTAAACATGAGCATAAATATAATTTAGTGGCATTGTTTGGTGAAAAAGTAAGTTTGACTTGGCACATTCAAAGACAAAGACCCTGTTGAAAAAACAAAAAAGCAAAAGACCAATGAAATGAATAGTTGTCATGTCATTTTGGAAAAACAAACAACTAACAGTCCTTTTTACCGGCAAGCACCGCCCCACGACCCACCCTTCCTTTCCTTTCCATCACACCACTCACCTTCATTCTCATCATCTTTTTTTAAAAACTTATTATTTCCTACATACACTTTTTATAAAAACAATCTCGATCCACATCTTTACAAACTTCATTTTCAAACTATTATCATTCTTATGATCCACCATACTTACTAGTTTTTGTATTTATTTATTTATATAGCAGTTGATACAACAAACAAACTTAATAAAAATGAAGACTGAGTTGTTGAGTAAGTATGTTGCAATATGTTACAGATCAGTTATTAGACATCCTTTCCTTATTACTACAATTATTGTTTTGTTTTCGATGTATCGAATGTTTCCCTTATTGTTTTCCTTCCTAGTATCTGTTTCTCCTGTTGTTGTTACCACTGCTGTTTTGCTTGGGACTTTGTTAAGTTATGGCCACCCTAATATACCTGATATCGAGCCCGATACTAAAAAGGATAGGAGATTTGAGGTAGACGAGAGTCGAAAATTGGAGAATAAGGTTAGTGAGAGTAGGACTGAGGTTGCGGATAAGTTGTTTGAGGATGAGAGGGGTGTAGTTGATTTGGTTAATGAGCGTGCGTTTGGAGTTGAGGGAAGTAGTAGCGAGAAACTGTATGTTGTTGAGGAGGAGGAAGAGGAGGAGGATGAGGGGCGGTTAGTTGAGGAGAAAGTTGTTTTAGGAAGTCATTATTCTCCGCTTCAGCAGTCGGAGAGTAGTGATAGGCTATGGGAGGGGTCGGTTGATCCGGTGAATTCTGATCCTAATTTGTTGTGGAAACGTGTGGAAGGTGATGACGAGGATGATGATGAGGACGAGGATGAGGATGAGGATGATGATGACTCGGGATCTGATGGTGCTGAGAGTTCTTCACCGGATGCATCGATGGCTGATATTATACCTATGTTGGATGAGCTTCATCCGCTTCTTTCGGAAGAACAAGAGAGCCGTGAAGTGCCTCATTTGTCGCCACGTGATGGGAGTGTTGATGGTTCGGACCATTCACTTGAATCAAGTGATAGTAGTAGTGAGTCTAATGATGATGATGATGATGGGAGGGTTGAGAATTGTGAAGGTTTAGAAGTTGGGAAT
This sequence comes from Chrysanthemum lavandulifolium, assembly GCA_022545495.1. Taxonomy (NCBI): domain Eukaryota; kingdom Viridiplantae; phylum Streptophyta; class Magnoliopsida; order Asterales; family Asteraceae; genus Chrysanthemum; species Chrysanthemum lavandulifolium. The sequence goes on from CM040243.1 coordinate 119,558,032, forward strand.
GATGATGAGGATAAGGAATCTACACGCATTGACAAACTAGATGAGATCCAGTCTGCTATTAAATGGACGGAATACGACCAAAAGAATCTCATGAATCTAGGAACATCGGAAATGGAAAGAAACCGGCGTTTGGAGAATCTTATTGCAAGACGACGAGCAAGAAAAACCATGAGGATGCAAGCTGAAAAGAATTTGATAGACTTAGAAAGTGCGGATCTTCCTTGGAATATTCCTCCAATTTCAACCGCTCGAAACAACCCTTTTGATTATGATTCAAATGATAACATTCCAGGGTCTGCTCCTTCTGTTTTTATGCAAAGAAGAAACCCGTTTGATCTTCCATATGATGCAAGTGAAGAAAAACCTGATTTGGTAGGAGACACTTTTCAACAAGAATTTGCTGTTGTTCAACCAAAGGAGCCATTTTTCCGTAGGCATGAAAGTTTTAATGTGGGTCCCTCAGGTTTTGGGGCTACTAGAAGCGAGAGGCAGGAATCTAGACTAAAACCGTACTTTGTGCCCGAACGAAGCTTTGCTGATTTTCAAAGACAATTTAGTGGACTTAGCGACTCTAAGGCGAGCTCTGTGCCTGATACGGAGTCTGTTTCTTCTGTTGGTGATCTTGAAAACAAGGGTCAAATTGACGATGAACAGTCTTTAATAGTGGAACTGGGTTCCGAAAAAGATCACGAGCATGATTCCGAAAGTGAGCGTGAGCATGTATCCGATCATGTTATGAGACCGTACTTTGTACCTGAACAGGTTGCTTCAGATGAAACAGGCTTTTCCACTTTTCAAAGACAGTTAAGTGAAGTTAGTGACTCAAAGGCGAGCTCTGTACCCGATACAGAGCTTGAAAACAAGGATCAAATTGACGATGAACAGTCTTTAATAGTGGAACTGGGTTCCGAAAAAGATCACGAACATGATTCCGAAAGTGAGCGTGAGCATGTCTCCGATCATGTTATAAGACCGTACTTTGTACCTGAACAGGTTGCTTCGGATGAAACAGGCTTTTCCACTTTTCAAAGACAGTTAAGTGAAGTTAGTGACTCAAAGGCGAGCTCTGTACCCGATACAGAGTCTGTACCCGATACAGAGTCTGTTTCTTCAGACGATGATTCTGACAATAAGGATCATATCGAAGACGAACATTCTCTAGAAGCAGAGTTGGTTTCTGAAAAAGACGACGCACATGCTTCCGAGATAAGAGAGCATCCGGAGATAACTTCTGAAGATGAGCAGCCATTGTATCAAAGCGAGCATGTATCTGATCATGCTACTCATGGAAGTGATACCATTGAAGACGATAGCATCGTGGACCTAATTCAAGTTCCGAGAGGAGATGTGGCTGAAATCATTGTTGGGAGTGTGACAAATGAACAAGAAGCAGCAAATGAAGCGTCTTCTATGGACCTCATGTCTGATGAAATTCACATGAATTTGGGTGATCAAGAATCGCATGGCAATGTGTCGAGTTCTTCATCATTGTATGAAGTGAGTGACCAAATATATAATGATAACGAAGGTGATGATGAGGTAGATGCATCGGTTTCAGAACCAACTTATTATTTTGTGGACCGTGTTAACTCGATGGAAAGGTCTGACGTTGGTGTCACGAGTTTATTGGTGGAAGAGAGTCATCCAAGGGAACCTGTATATGATTCAAGTCCTCGATCTGTTTCTAGGAATCTTTCATCTTCGTCAATTTTGAATGATCTACAAGCAGAAATACCTGTTGGGGAAGACCATCCGCATAGAGATGAAAGCTTGCAGCATACTGACGACCAACATCAACCCAAAAGTTCCGTTGTAGATTCTGGTCCTGAAACTATGGATACGCAAAGTCAACTACCAGGTGTACCAGATTACGAAGAACCTCTAATAGATATGGATGCATCTCATGAACCAGAGCATGTCCAAGTTTCTGCATCCATTTCTCATGAAAGATCCACTGAAAGTATTCACCAGGAAGAGGTTATATCTCAATTAGAGGAGGTGGAGTCTTTGTTTGATGGATCCTTTGACAAACCATTGGCGGCAGATTCTCAAGAATTACAGGTAACGTACAAATTTAAGGTGTATGGTTGTATTTATATAAGTCAATTTCGAGTCTCCTATAGATGATGTAGTCGTTCTGGATTGTGTCCTTTATCTCAAACAGACCAAATCAATAAAGTTAGCTAACAGTAAGAACGGGTCAAATGGGTCGGACGGATTGAAAGTTGACCGAAGTCTATTACCAATGCTACAATTTCCTTAAGCGATTTTATATTTCGATTTTAGATTATAACTGTAATGATATTCTTTTTGTAAATATATGTCATGAACTAATCTTCCATACAGATATTAGAAAGTTGGATTAAGTAGCTTGTGTGGGTCAACCCAACTCGACCAGGGCTGTTTTGACCCATACTAAAAGCTGACCCGATTTAACCCATCATCCAACCTGTATGACCAGTCGCTCTCACCACCTCTAAATTTATCCTAATTCTTAATATTTGTGCACTGGGCTTTGCAATGAGACTATATTTTACATTTGCCCTGCTGTTGTTTATGTACCGCTATAAACTGTAGGTATATTATCTTATTTATATTCAGCTCAGTTGAACAAAAGCTCTATCTGAAAGTAGATGGGCAGGGCTAAAGTACTGTCGAAACTGATATTGAACTGGTTTTTACCTCGATATAAAATCAACTCAATTTGCATTTCTTCACGCTCTCCTATATAAATACATTGGGTCTCTTGTTCTGTTATCTTAGTTTTATGTCTTTCTGCATTGCTTTTCTTAGTTTCTTTGTTTAAGTACAAGTGCAAGTAGCCATTTGGCCACTTTTACAACAGTTAATAATTTAAAACTTATTCATTCTCTCTGTGGTCAGCAGGGCCATGAGCTTGAAGAAGGTCAGGCCGCCTTATCAAATATTGAAGCACAAATCAATGAGGCCATCCATGTAGAAACACATGAAGCCCCATCTGCAGAAGAAGCCATATCACAAGCACAGAAAGAGTTCCCGTTGTTACACACCTCCGTGAATGAACCATCAGAAGAGAATCTTGAAGTATTGCAAGTAAGATTTAACACTCCTTGATTATTTGGTCTGACAATCCTTCCATTTTCAGTTAGTTCTATGTCTTATCATGTGAATAACTCTTATGCGGGCCATTTTGTGATATTTATATTACCCGTTAGCTCTTGATATCATTGTATGAATACAGGATTGACAATACTGGGAATAACTTTCTTTTCAGGAGCAAATCACTGACAGCAACATGGACAATTTTCAAATCCAAGAGATGGAGAATGATGTTTCACTAAACATCAACTCTGTCTCTAGTGCTGAACCTGATGTGGTTGAAGTTGGTGATATTGAAACTCAAACACCAGGAAGTCCGGGTTATGCAAGTGACACACATAGCATTGACACTAACAAGGGGCCCGATGACGTTGACGATTTGCATGAGATGCAAGATATTGATGAAACTTTACTTGTGGAACTGGATGCTGTTGGTGATTTCAGTGTCAATGATTTAGGATCATCTTTAAATGAGGTGAAAGAGGACCCACATGCCTTAGAGTATGATCTTGAAACCAATCGCATTGCAGATGAAGATTCTTACTCCAATGATTTGGGATCATTTTCAAATGAGACGAAACCGGACCCACACGCTTCAGAGCATGATCTTGAAACTACCCATTCTGTAGATGAAGATTCTTACTCCAAGGAAGTAGGCTCAACTTTATATGAGGAGACACGTGACTTGGAGCATGAAATTGAAACTAAATCTTCTGGAGAACGAGAGTCTGACTCTAAGGGTTTAGATTCGACTTTGGATGAAGTGAAACAGGGCCCAACTGGCTCAGATCATGATCTTGAAACTCAGCATTCTGGAAATGATGATTCTTACTCCAAGGATTTAGATTCCACTTCAAATGAGATTATGCAGGACCCGCAAGCCTTGGATCATGATCTTGAAACCGAGCGTCCAGGAGATGAAGATTTTTACTCCAAGGATCTAGGATCAACTCTAGACGAGATGAAACAGGACTCACATACCTCTGAGCATGATCTTGAAACTAAGCGTTCTATAGATGAAGAATCCTATACCAAGGACTTAGAATCGACCTTTAATGAGATGAGAAGGGACCCACAGGCCTTGGAGCATCGTCTTGAAACTTTTTATTCTGTAGACGATAATTTTTACTCCAAGCATGTGGAATCTACTTTGAATGAGATGAAACATGACGAGCAAGCCTTGGAGCATGATCTTAGAACCAACAATTCCAGTGACACAGAGGTAATGAAGTCCCAGAATGAGAAGGAAACTAGCAACACCGAGGTTGAAGGTGCTTCTGAAGCTGAAGCATCCAATAGAGAGTTGATCAACGATGCTAGTGAAGTGCTATTGCCCCAAAAGTCTGAGTCAAGTACATCTTTGGCTAGTTCCGGTAGTACCGCAGCTGCTAACCAAGGAACAGAGAATGCAACAAGCACAAGTATAACAGACAAGGAATGAAAATACAAGCATAAACTATGTCTGGTTGTAAGTTTTTTCGCTTGTTTGGGTTGGCATTTGAGATTATATTCGATGCTGCTCTATATTAGTTTCGGGTTTTGCTTGTCGGCTTGTCCACGTTTCGGGATTTGGTTTTAAAATTTTGTGATTTTCTTTCTTTGTTTTCTTTAAGTGTGTTGTTGGAAAGGAGGGTTTTTGTCGGTTTAAGGTTATGTAAGACATGATTGAGTCTTCATTTTGTTTTGAGTGTAAAGTCGGCTTGGCATTCAGGTTAGATGTATTTTGGTGGTTTATAGACCATTGGTGTGTCGCAGTTGCGAGTGTAAATTTATATAGCTGAAAGCTTTATATACTATGGCTTATCTTTTCTACAGTTCATATAGTATTCACACAATATTAATCTTATAGATGTATTACACCTTTGAAAGACGTTGCAATGCAAAGATGAATGAATGAACAGTACTATACTTCAAAGTTAAATTTGATTAAGCAAACGGACAAAAATTATAACATGGTAGCGTCTCCCAAGCATTTTATCGGCAGTTCTTTTCAAAGGTCGATTTCAATCTAACTACAGGAGGCAAAGGTATGACACAACACCCCCTGCAAAAGTAATAATGGGTTCACTATAACTGAAAATTTATATAAGTGTATCACTCGTCTGGAGATGCTTGTGACTGGTCCTCGGCAACATCCTCTGGTTCCTCTGATGACTCTTGAACTTGAGTATCAGGTGATGGGCTCACTGATTCAGTGATTTCAGGTCCTGGACCAGCCGAAACTTTCACCATTGAGGGACGTAAAAGTCGTTCACCAATTCTGAACCCCTTGCGAAATTCTTGAAGTACCACACCTTCTTCAAATTCGGTAGACTCTTCGCGCATAATGGCTTCATGCAGCTTTTACCATGAAAAAGGTAAATGTCAAACTACTTGATAAACTATTAAAGTAACAACTCTAGAAACACAAAAAAACCAATGATGAAAGAAAATCCTCATAAAGTACTCAGGTTTTCAATAAACCCGACCCCTCTTTGTACAACATCTAAGAATGTTAAAGTCACAATAAGTGACATACCAAAATGAATGAAAGGGAATTAACAGTTAGTTCCATTATAAATGGAACCTAAACACAAACTTGAAGTGACACACAGGATCCCATTATTGTGCGAGTTAGCTCGAATCAATCAAGACTTGGTTTGACGGTTTGACCTAAAAAATGTATTTAGGTCTTGATAAAACCTGAACAAAGTTTTTCCAGCCTTTGATAAAGATCATCAAGTACTCGACTGAATTTCGAGCCAACTCTGGGTTTTGCCTGCAGCCAATTATCAAGTAGGCTAATCACTATCAAGAACCAACAAGACGGGTAAGTAATAGATTAAAGCTACATTTTTTTTAATGAAGAAACACGTGTGCAACCAAACACTACCACTTTGTTGGAAACGAGTCTCTACTTTAGAAGTTAGAATGTTCCCTTTGGCATGACCTACACCCAATGCCTTCCCCACTCATATTTATCATATAAAGTACAAATATACCTTTTCATTCCTCCCGTTTTAGTCATTATATTTGATGCACATATGAGTCCTTAACAAATGGCTTTTTGTCCCGTTTGGGCAATTTGTACTATGTATTTTTAACATCTAAAATGAAAGCCTGATTTTAAATGATTTTTCTGCTACCAAATGATTCACACGTGGCATGAAACCATCTTTAATGACTCATATGTACAAAAAGGGTACCGGTGAAAATAGAAAACAAGTTGGTATTTTGTGCAAATACATCCTTTACTATAATGTTAGACGCATTCATATATTTATAATGTTGAAAACAATTGTAGATTCTAGAGGGACTTACCAATGGATCAAACGGCTGTCCAGTTGTCTCCACAGGGACGACACCAAGAGAGTTCAAGATCTCAACAAACTGCTTGTATATGCTCTGATAACTGTTGTTAATTTTCTCCTCTTTCTCATTCTCCACTTTAATAGCAGCTTTAGCTCGCTCAAAGTTATCCAAAACTGGCAAAAGATTTTCAACAACTTCACCTTGTGCATTTGCTACCAACGAAACACGTTCACGTTCTGTCCTCTTTCGGAAATTGTCAAAGTCAGCACTTATCCTAAGAACTCGATCTTTTGCACTTGAAAGCTCTTCCGATAGAGCTGCCAGCTGTCTTTCTAAAACTAACTTTCATCTTCAACCGATTTGATTTGAGTTTCTATTTCAGCAACTTTTGACTCGTCGTTATCTGCCAAAGCCTCTTTGTATGACTGCAGTGTTGCTAAAATGGATGCAGGAGAGTCTTCCACTGCGGTACCATCAGCCTCGACTGTATCCTCATCCGTAGTAGTGCCTTCGGTATCTTCCACCTATGCATACAATAATGAGCAAATGTAAATCAGAACCAACAAGTCAATCACAATATACATAATAGAAAAAAGGGGGAATTGCATATATATCCCTCCAAAGGTGAATAATTTCATATATATCCTTCTTACAAGTTTTTGATGCACATAGTACAATGATTTTTATGCATGCAAAGGATATATATGCAATTTTGTATCTTTGGAGGGATATATATGCAAATGACTCTAGAAAAAACTACAAATGTTATGTTCGGATAAAGTTAACTTGTTCATGCACTATCAAAGTGTGTAAGCGCGTGTGTTCTTCTATTTTGCTCAACCACACTATGAAAATAAATAGAAGTTACTCGTCTACAAATTGTGGCATCATGACTACCTAAGCAGATTATGAGTTACATATTCATTTGGCCGTTTAAGGTACGACGCAGTCGATTATTTTATTTTATTTTGCCTAATATCATGTCCACGAAGTTTATCCATTTATGATTTATCTCTATCCTGACTCCCTAAATGCCAAATTTAGAACACAGGGAAGAGCCTCAACTTTAGCTTAGATACTATATTTACTCGAGGCACAGTCTGCTACTACATCATATCTGTGTTTCCAAAAGATCCTTACTTTCAATATTCTAAATAACCCTTCATTCCCACGTCACTAGCAAGGTTCATAATATTTAAACGGTCTCACAACACTAGCTCTTTCTTTCAACAGAATGCGAATTGTGATTGTTATTAAACACTGAACTCGCCAATTACACACTAAGAGACAGTTTAGAGGTAATTGGTGTTGGAAAAATATCAATTTAAATATAAATAGCACAATTCGACACAAATATAAAACGAATCATTGAATGTAATCCTTATTTTCGTTCTATTAAAATGGCAACACTTTAGTTTGTTTCAAGTGTATGTAAGTTCCAATGTAGAGTTTATTTGGTATGGGTCAAAAAAACCACCACCAAATGGCTTAGTTGTAAGGTCCTTAGAGTCCTCACAAAAGGTTAAAGTAATTAACCGCACGCACATCTGAGTCAAAAAGTCTCGCCCTCTTAAAAGGGAAAACCTCATTTGTTTTTGTTTGTTTGTTGGTATGGGTCGAAAAAAGTGTTATTATTTGAATGTAAAGTTATAATGTAAGTTTGTTAAAGTTAGATTCAAGGCCGTCTTTGAGGGTGTGCAAGGTGAGCGACCGCTCAGGGCCCCAAAAATTTGTCCCGTTAATAATTATATGCATGTGTAGACATATTTCTCACGAAGAAAAAAGTATTTAGATGTGAAAATATCTTAAATGAGTAATATGTTAAAAGGTTTAGATAACTAATTGCATTATATCTTATAAACGGTGACACTTTATATCTAATATTGCTTAATGAAAGGCCTCATTATATAATTTCGTACATGGCCCTAAAAAATTTCGCCGATTCATGGGACGGCCCTTAGAATCTAGGTTAACAGGAAATAATTTGTGAGATGATGATACAAATAGGCCAGTGTAGTTGCATTAATAAGAAATACGAACCCAAACCACCAAAGTTATTACTAAAGTAATGAAAAGATGTTAGTTAATTAATTAGAGTAGTAGTACCTGCTGGTGAGGTTCATCGGTGACAACATCGTCAGTTACGACAGTTTCGTCTTGTGAAGACGAGGAACACAAGAATAACCCAACACGAGATTTATGAGTGGAAGGAACTACTGAGGATGACCAAGATAAGTTTATTAATAACTTATTATTATTATGTGACTGTCTTCTGCTGCTACGAGATGCGAATGAAACCTGCTGCTGCTGTTTTGAGTAGTAATACGGAGATTTAAGCCTATTTAGATGGAGTGTGGGTGTAGTTGTAGCAGCAGCAGAAGCAGAAGCCATTGGAAATTTATATTAAAAATTCAGATTCAAGGTGCGTGCAATGGGGATGAAGTGAAGTTATGGATAGGGAGATTGGTATTTGTTTCACCAACTTTCTAGCACCCGCCTACTCTAAAACCCATACCCAAACGCACCCTATCTGTATAATTCTAGAATCCTCCATTTGACTTTTTTGTTTTTACTACAGAAAGTACTAATGGAGTAAATGAGTAATTTAGCTTTACAACCAAAATAACTTTAACACAAGTCCTCAACTTAAGGTCTTGTTTTGTTTAGTTTAGAGCATTAGGGGTGGTGAAGAGGCATTTTCTTTTCATCATCGTAACGTCACCTTCACATCATCATAACAAATCTTCACAACTAACCATAACTAACCCCTCACTCACAACAAACCTAAACCTCTTTATTTAGGGCCCATCACTACAACTTTAGTTTTTTATTCAAATTTTTAAATAAACTAAATTCATTTCATTAAAAATAAAAATACAATACAACATAATAAAAAACATACGAAACGTAAAATAAAGATACGGTAAAAAAATATAATAAAAACCATACGGAACGTAAATTATAACGAAACTAATTATTTTGATTATTTTGCTGAAATTGTTCCATTGAAGTTGTTGCCAAACATGCTCGATGAGACATCGTTGAAGCCTTGTGTGTTTGCGTTTATCTTGTAGTTCTTTGGTTTTTTTCCTTTGCAATTCGCAACGTTCAATCCATTTCTGTTGTAAATTTGGTGTCGGAGAAATATACGTTTCAACAATGTCGGATATCGCAAATTGTTGATCTTTCAAAATCATGTTATGCAATATGATACACGTGTATATGATTCTCCGTAACTTGCCAACAGTAAATGCACGCGCCGGTTGGGCAATGATATGTCAACGTCCTTGGAGGACACCAAACGCTCTTTCGATATCTTTTCGAGCACTTTCTTGTTTCGCTTTGAATGCCATATTTTTTGGGTTACTTGCAACTGTAAATGACTTTACAAAAGATGCCCACTCCGGGTGAATTCCGTCAGCTAGATGATACCCTTGCTTAAATTTACACCCGTATACTTCAAACTCAACCTCAGGGGTGATGTCATCAAGTTGTGTCGTCGAATAATGAGAATTATTTAAAACCGTAAGATCGTTATTCACACCCGCTACCCCAAAAATGCATGCCAACCATTAAATCGATGTAAACAACGGCTTCAAGCATTATAGTTGGATATTTTTATCACTCGTGAAATTGGCCTTGCCATTCTTTCTGGACGTTTTTCCATTCCCAGTGCATACAATCGATGCTCCCGGAAGCTTATGAACAATGTTATGTGCATTGTATAAGTTACGAATGTCATCCTCATCTCGCTTTCTTAAAAACTCCTTCACATATAGATGGATTATGCACATAGTAAAAAATCTAGGCAATCGCGCGTGCGGTGTTCACCTATTTGTAAATACTGTCTAACGCGTCACCGATACCCGTAAGCCAATTGGCGTAGGTGTACTTACACATTACTACAAAAAAAAAAAAAAAAAAAAAAAAAACTAGACAAGATCCATGATTTGTGGATCTTGTCTTCTAAACAAGTCTTATTACATACAACATATATTGTTTTTATACTCTAAACCAACACATAGATACATATTTCTTTTAGTGAGAAAAATCAAACACTCTCTTTTGTTTCATCTCATCCAACCGCCATATTAAAGGACAAGGAAGGATCATCCAAAATTTTACAAGACAAGTTTTATTCACTCTAGCATCACTCTTGATTAAGGTTTTGAAATAAAACACAGGGTGTTTAGGATAACCCTTTGTTCTCATAAACCTCATCAAGTAACTTGTAAGCATTCATATTCATATTTTTATTTCATATTCATTATTATGGTCATATCATTTTATTTGAGAAACATGCAAATTATGTGATATTTATACCATTTTAAGGTTTTAAGGTTTTAAGTGTTAAATATATATAATCCATCCTGTAATTACTCCTTGTTATATATTAGTTTTGGTGATGTCTAGGAACCCATGACACCCTAAGAAGGTGTATGGTAGGATTAGAATAACTTGAGTTGTTTTGAATGGGTTAGAATAGGTTTGGCGTGAAAAACTCATTTCGACAAGTTTGCAAAAGGGTCGTCCTTATTTTGAAAATCTGGAAAATCCGACAGTGGGTATAATATTTTGGGCTAGATATTTGGAAAATATACTTTAAAACGAAAACGTGGCCGCTTGAACGGATTAAAACGGAGTTATAACGAAGAAGTTATGAATTTTGAAGTTGACGACTAAAACTAATAATTTCGTAAATTTCAAGATGAAAAATGTCACCCTTTACGAGTCAAAATGAGGCTTAAGCTTTATAAATTGTGTCGACTTATCAAAATATATTAGTATACTTTGACACGAATCTAAGGATGTAGAAAACGGACTTGTAACGAGTAAATTACACGCGATAAACCAAGTTGCCGTAACTTTATTCTATTAGCAACATTAATATATTTTCTATTAAACATATACTACGGCAACTAGGGGCCATGTTGAGGGTCGTTTTTAACATTGATAGGACACTCTTTATAAAAGATGTCTTCTAGTAAAATCAAGTTCGCCAACCATATTTTCCAAAATATCCAACCGTTCGTCAAGCGGAGTTGTAATGAATAAAATATAGTCGCTCAAAGTTTACCGAAAACCACTCTTAAACACACAAGTACCATACTTAACCTATATTTTTCCTTATGTTCGAGACCTCTAGGATGGAAATGTACGTACTAAAACTTAGAGATAATGGTACGAGCTTTCCAAAACCGTTGAGTTCGTTTCCTAACGCTCGACGTGCACCATTTTACGACTAGCTTTTAGAGGCCGTTTTTGTCACTTTCATGGAAATTTCAACGACATTATTTTACGACGAAAAGTTATATTCTCTTAATAAATCACTAAAAGTCTATCGTAGGATATCGTTTCAATGTAAATACATGTGAAGTAATTTAAAAATGGTCAAGACGTTAAAAGATTATATTTTCGACGAGAAGTATTGTTTTCAAAAATACGTAAGTGGTATAAATATCATCCGAATTGCGTGCATAACATTACATCATGACTTATTGCATATCATATCATTCATAATAGGTCGGTTCGAGATTCACGCTACATTTTTGTAACCACTTTTGTCATCGCATCTATTCATCAAGTGAGTAATCACATCCCTTTTTTACCGTTTTAATATATTTTATGCGAAATGCATGAATCATACTTGAACTAAATTGATTCCTACTTTTGTGAACTCTTTTGACTAGAACTTATGAACTTGAATCAAATCCTTGAACTTAATTATGAAATAATGCCTTACTTGAACTTATTGAACCGTACATGTTATGACCTTGACCTAAAGTCTCCTATGTTCTGAGCATCACTATAAAGTCTCCTATGTTCGAGCATCACTATAAAGTCTCCTATGTTCGAGCATCACTATAAAGTCTCCTATGTTCGGAGTATATCTTTGGGAAGAGGCACCAAGATATCTTTGGGAAGAGGCACCCAAGATATCTTTGGGAAGAGGCACCCATTATATCTTTGGGAAGAGGCACCCAACATAACTTTGGTAGTGGCACCTGACTTAATTTGGTTTCATCGGTAGCATCCCGAATTATTATATTCGCGGTTCTATATTGTGAACTATTATGACCGCTTATACTTGACTACTTCATACGCTATATTTTGTGCAATGGGTTGTGAATACACAGTTGCAAGTTTTGTATGGTGAACTTGAACCGAGTGGATTACAATGCCTTTGCTTTGTGGACTATTTTCGTTGACCGAAAGCTTTGAATATTTCTTACGAGTTTTCTTATTTTGCTAAACATGTTTACTCACCAACTATTTTCATAGTTGACCCGCTTTTCTCTCATGCATTTGGTGATCGTTAGTAAGCTTTTCTACCGTGTCTTGCATAATGAAGTTTTCACTTGTCAATATAAATCATTATGTTTAAAACATAATATTTTGGAATTTAAACTTTGTAATATATTTGCCGATGTCGGCTAAACTAGTATTGTAATGGTGTATTATTTCTTTTTAATCTTAACGTTGGTATGTTCTATTATCTTGTGCTTATGTTCCTTTCCGTTACACCTCGTGTTTCCGCCTCCGGCGAGGGTGTGACAGATTGGTATCAGAGCTAAAGGTTATAGAGAATGCCGATTTTTCAAAAATAAAAATCACAGCTATAACCGGAATAAAGTTTTAAATAAAACACCGAGCGTCATCCGAGTCAATTAGTCCTATCGTTGCATCGTTACTCATAAATTAAACATAGCCTGATCAACTATGTCTAATTTATGAAGAACCATGCAATGATAAGAGTGATAGTTTTAAATCATGTTTAGTCGAGTCTCTAGAGTCCGGTCACCAAACCGCATTGGTCGGGTGGGTATGCATTGCATGATTTTATATTCACGCTCACGTTACTGCACCTAGTTTATATCTTCTCTTTTCCATCTTTCGACTTGTTAGACATAGCATGTCCACGATCCCATCATATTTCGATTCACTATAACACACATTACCACCGCTCTGCACCTCATCCGACTTCGTTCGAATGTCGTTTACTCAACCCGATGTTTTGGTCCATTGTGAGGATCATGGTGCGCAAGAAACACACGCCGGAGGCAACAACAACGGCAACCCAAACAACAATGACAATCCAAACAACAACGGCTGCGGAATAGCGGATCTACTCACCCAAATTATAACACATCTCGATGCTAGACGAACCAACAACGGAGAAGGTACTTCAAACGGTCAAGGATGCGACTACAAAACTTTCATGACATGCAAGCCAATGGAATTTCATGGTACCGAGGGTGCCATTGGATTGCTAACCGGTTCGAGAATGTTGAGTCGAAACTTAGTATCACGAAATGTCTTGAAGGAAACAAGGTTGAGTTCTCTCACCGGTCTACTAGGTGGTCGAGCATTGACTGGTGGAACAACCAATTGCAGACTAGAGGAAGAGGGTCGCAAATCGTTATCTTGGGAAGCATTTAAGAAACTACTAACCGATGAGTACCGCAGAAAGATGAAGTGCGAGTTAGAAGCGGAATTTTGGAATCACTTGATGGTTGGAGTAGAGATCGACAAGTACACGATCCGCTTCCACGAGTTAACTAGGATGGTTCCTCATATGGTTTCCACCGTGGAAAAGTTGATCGACCGATATATATGGGGATTGATACAGGAAATTAGGAGGGATGTCACTCGTCGAACCCAACCACTGCAAGGCGTGGGTATGGCGATCGCTTGACAAATGATGTGATCGTGTCCGGAGAACTAACAAAAGCAAACGACAATGGACGAAAGCGACAGGAGGATCACCGTGGAAGCCGAGACCGTAACCAACAAAACAAGAGGCGTGAATAACCCGTAACTATGGGCGACCACCCAGAGCGCAAAGGATATCTGAGTCCACATCCTTTGTGTACTCGATGTAATTATCATCACTCGAGAGGCTAGAAGGTGCGACAAATGTGGACAGACGGGCCACTTGGCGAAATTGCTCAAACAGAACTGGAAATCAAGGACGGAGAAAAGCATGTTACAGTGTGAAGTCAGATCACCTTTGCAATACCATCCAAAGTCGAAAAGAACTCCCAATCAAGGAGGTAATCGCCCAAACTGGCGTTGGCAATAGAAGGCCCACAAGATCGTAACATTGAAATTCCCCGCACGTGGTCGAGCATTCTATCCGGTACCGAGGAAGCCCGCAACGCGTAACGGGTACATTCTTTTGAGCAACCACTTTATTTACGTACAACATGATTTTGAGTGCATAACTTCCTTCCGATTCATATCACGCTCACGACATTGATTAATTTGAGACCTATTGATATCGACCTTAGTTGTTATATATTTTGTTGATTTGATTTGATTTGTGTAAGCAAATCGAATATCGAGCGAACCTTTCAAAGACTTCATTCAAAAGACTTGTTTCTAGCTTGATCTAGTGACGTTCTTGTTTGATGAGTTCGAAAGTCGAGCTAAGAAACAAGTTTATTCAAGTCACTACCTAAAGGTCTTTTGAGGGCCACGCTCGATATTGGGTAAGTTTACCCAATCAAATCTAATCACGGTATGTAATTAGTTGGATGAGGAACCCTTATGCATGAGCATTGACATGATCATTTAGACTATTAAATACGAGCATGAACTTTAGAACTCTTGTCGAGGTTCGGACCATAGTATCGTTAATCGAATCACGAGGACGTGATTCCACCGACATGGGAAGAATGTCACAATTCTCAAATTCGGTCATTTCTTAAACTCAATATTCATCATATTAGTTCATGCATGATTTTTCATTTCACGTTAAACGATAATTTCATATTAAATAAACGCTATCGCGTAATTAATTATTTTGAACATTTGATCCGATACTCCAAAGATTATTCCGATATATTTTTATACTCATATTAAGATGATAAAATATTATTATTAGTTTACCGGTGTTTTAAATTTATTTCAGATATAAATTGTTATATTTACATAATTACGATGGTTTTCTTAAATATTACACGATAATTATTATTGCACTCAAATTTTGCAAGAAAGGTATTTTATAAATTTTATGACTTCAATATGTTTTATTTTGAACCGTTAAAATTTATTTCTAGTTGACGCTATTTTACAAGCCTAAATGTACACTTAATTACTTAATTATACTTACAAGAACACATTTACTTACAAATTTACTTACACATTTACTTACACATTACTACAAAAAAAAAAAAAAAAAAACTAGACAAGATCCATGATTTGTGGATCTTGTCTTGCAAACAAGTCTTATTACATACAACATATTGTGGATCTTATCTTACAAATTTACTTACACATTTACTTACACATTACTACAAAAAAAAAAAAAAAAAAAAAAAAAACTAGACAAGATCCATGATTTGTGGATCTTGTCTTGCAAACAAGTCTTATTACATACAATATATATTGTTTTATACTCTAAACCAACACATAGATACATATTTCTTTTAGTGAGAAAATCAAACACTCTCTTTGTTTCATCTCATCCAACCGGCCATATTAAAGGACAAGGAAGGATCATCCAAAAATTTTACAAGACAAGTTTTATTCACTCTAGCATCACTCTTGATTAAGGTTTTGAAATAAAAACCTAGGGTGTTTAGGATAACCCTTTGTTCTCATAAACCTCATCAAGTAACTTGTAAGCATTCATATTCATATTTTTATTTCATATTCATTATTATGGTCATATCATTTTATTTGAGAAACATGCAAATTATGTGATATTTATACCATTTTTAAGGTTTTTAAGGTTTTAAGTGTTAAATATATATAATCCATCCTATAATTACTCCTTGTTATATATTAGTTTTGGTGATGTCTAGGAACCCATGACACCCTAAGAAGGTGTATGGTAGGATTAGAATAGCCGGAGTTGTTTTGAATGGGTTAGAATAGGTTTGGCGCGTGAAAAACTCATTTCGACAAGTTTGCAAAAGGGTCGTCCTTATTTTGAAAATCTGGAAAATCCGACAGTGGGTATAATATTTTGGGCTAGATATTTGGAAAATATACTTTAAAACGAAAGCGTGGCGGCTTGAACGGATTAAAACGGAGTTATAACGAAGAAGTTATGAATTTTGAAGTTGATTTACTTAAAACTAATAATTTCGTAAATTTCGGCATGAAAATGTCACCCTTTACGAGTCAAAATGAGGCTTAAGCTTTATAAATTGTGTCGACTTATCAAAAATATATTAGTATACTTTGACACGAATCTAAGGATGTAGAAAACGGACTTGTAACGAGTAAATTACACGCGATAAACCAAGTTGCCGTAACTTTATTCTATTAGCAACATTAATATATTTTCTATTAAACATATACTACGGCAACTAGGGGCCATGTTGAGGGTCGTTTTTAACATTGATAGGACACTCTTTATAAAAAGATGTCTTCTAGTAAAATCAAGTTCGCCAACCATATTTTCCAAAATATCCAACCGTTCGTCAAGTGGAGTTGTAATGAATAAAATATAGTCGCCAAAGTTTACGAAAACCACTCTTAAACACACAAGCACCATACTTAACCTATATTTTTCCTTATGTTCGAGACCTCTAGGATGGAAATGTACGTACTAAAACTTTGAGATAATGGTACGAGCTTTCCAAAACCGTTGAGTTCGTTTCCTAACGCCGACGTGCACCATTTTACGACTAGCTTTTAGAGGCCGTTTTGTCACTTTCATGAAAATTTCAACGACATTATTTTCTGACGAAAGTTATATTCTCTTAATAAATCACTAAAAGTCTATCGTCGGATATCGTTTCAATGTAAATACATGTGAAGTAATTTAAAATGGTCAAGACGTTAAAGATTATATTTTCGACGAGAAGTATTGTTTTCAAAATACGTAAGTGGTATAAATATCATCCGAATTGCGTATAACATTACATCATGACTTATTGCATATCATATCATTCATAATAGGTCGCCGAGATTCACGCTACATTTCGGTGTAACCACTTTGTCATCGCATCTATTCATCAGTGAGTAACGTTGGTATGTTCTATTATCTTGGCACATGTGCATTTCTCAATCACACTAAAACTCCTTACACCCCAACAATCGGATTGGACTCTAAAGAAATAAAAATGCTTGGGAAGAGGATGATGAGTTTCAATAGCTTGTACTATTTGTAAAAATAGTCTACGGCTCATACGAAAGCGAAGATTAAAATTTTCGTCTGTATATTTTGGGTTGTCACCAAAATAGTCACCAAGTAGACGTGCTTCAACAACTTCACGTTCACGGGGGACGTATCGACGGTGGCTTGAAGGACCGACTTCTTGTTCTTGCAACGATTGCTCGTTCTCAAACTCTTGAATAAACATTTCTAGGTCCGCTATCTCTTCAATGTCACTTTCACCGGAAAAAGATGATTCACTCATGTTTATATATGTAGATTTTATAGTGTGTAAAAGTGTGTTTATTTTAATTGAAATTGTTTAGTATTTATAGATGGTATAAGTAAAAAAAAAAAAAAAAAAAAAAAAAAAAAAAAACTATCCGTTTTACAACGGATAGAATATTTCGAAACAAATTTAAATGTGTTTGGTTTTGTGGCGTGTCAAATTTTGCAGCTCGTTGTGGTGACGAAGAAGGGATCGAAGGCGAAGCTCGGCGAGGTCAGCCGGTGTGGCGGCGAGCCTCGGCGAAGCTCCACGTCGGTCGACGAGTAACGATGGCGAGCCCACACCTAATACTCTTAGTTTAGGAGTCACGCTCCTTCAAGGAATATTTCATTCTTCTAACTTTTTTTGTATGTACTATGATCAACTCATAAATGGATATTTTCTTTACTAGCGTTGCAATTGAGTCAATTTGACCTCGAGCTTGACAGGAAGACATGACTTGAGCTCGGCTAAAAACTTATAAAGTAGGCTAAAGAAGCTTGATAAAAGCTTAAGCGAGCTAAGTTTGAACTCGTGTCGCTTGATAAAAGCTTAACCCATTTTTAACCATATTTTGTACAACAGGTAGACAGATATGATTAAGTTTTATTTTTTTTTATTTTTTTTTTATTTTTTTTTCTAAGGTCTATTTGATTTTTAATGGAGAATGTTGAGGGAATAATTGATTTGATTGATTTGCAATGAACATTACATCGTACATAATATATCCATACACTGAACATTCTAGACAATGGGCTAGAGCCTATAATACTGTAAACAATACAGGCTAATACTCCCCCGCAGTCGCAGCAGGAGGACACTAGACGCTAAGGCTGGATCGAAACTCCTCGAATAGAGCGGATGGAAAACCCTTCGTGAAGATATCCGCATACTGAAAATGAGATGGTACATGTAGGACCCGAACCTGACCTGTGGCAACCAAGTCTCTGACAAAATGGATATCTATCTCAATGTGTTTCGTACGCTGATGCTGAACCGGATTACAAGATAGGTAGACAACACTAACATTATCACAGTATACAAGCGTAGCGGAAGATAATGGAGTGTGTAGCTCTTGAAGTAAATTGCGCAACCAACAGGTTTCAGCCACAACATTGGCAACACCACGATACTCTGCCTCTGCACTGGAATGAGAAAGTGTTGGTTGACGCTTAGAGGACCAGGAGAGTAAGTTGTTGCCAAGAAACACACAATAACCGGAAGTGGACCTCCGTGTAGTAGGGCACCCAGCCCAATCCGCATCAGAATAGGCAACTTACTCTATAGCAGATGAGGAAAATAGTTGTAGTCCATAATCCAATGTTCCCTGAACATACCGCAGGATCCGTTTAAGAGAAGAAAAATGCGGCTCCCGAGGATCATGCACGAAGAGACATACCTGCTGAACGACATAGGATATATTAGGCCTAGTAAATATGAGATACTGTAAAGAACCTGCAAGACTCCGATATAACGTAGGATCAGACACCGGATCACCATCAGCCCCCAGTTTGGACTCAGTGTCAACAGGAGTCCTACAAGGGTTACAATTGAGCATATGAGCTCTCTCCAAAAACTCAATAGCATATTTCTTCTGAGACAAGAACAACCCAGAAGAATCACGTGCAACTGAAATGCCCAAAAAGTAGTTCAAAGGTCCGAAGTCTGTCATGACAAACTCCTGATGTAAAGAATGAATAATCTGTTGTAGTAAAGTCTCAAAAGAAGTAGTAAGTACGATATCATCCACATATAATAACAGGTATGCATTATCCGTGCCCTGTCTATATATAAATAGAGATGAGTCACATCGACTATGAGAAAAACCAACCCGAGTGATGTATGATGCAAATCGCTAAAACCAAGCTCTGGGGGCCTGCTTGAACCCATATAGAGATCGCTGCAATAAACACACATAATCAGGATGCACAGGATCCCAAAACCCCGAAGGCTGATGCATATAAACCGTCTCTGATAAATCACCATGCAAGAAGGCATTCTTGATATCAAGCTGATGAATCGGCCAATGTTGAGAAGCAGCTAAACTCAAAACAGTCCTGATAGTTCCTGGTTTAACCACCGGACTAAAGGTTTCATCAACATCAATACCTTCCAACTGAGTACTACTATTTGCTACAAGGCGAGCCTTGTAGCGACTATGGGTGCCACCAGCCAAATACTTATGGCGAAAGAGCCACATGCAACGAATAATGTTGGTGTCCTGAGGCCAAGGCACCATAGTCTAAGTGCCATTTTTAATAAGAGCATAGTATTCGTCACGCATAGCATTCTGCCAATTTGGATCGTTAAACGCATTACGATAAGACTTTGGTAAAGGAGAGACAGAGGATACATGCATAGTAAGACGCTGAGGGGGACGATTAGTCCCGACACGATATCGTGTGACCATGGGGTGAACGGAGATAGGGTTTGGGTTGTGAGGGGATCTGGAATGATTGTGGGAGCTTGGGTTGTTGGTGCAGCTGGTGACGGAGTTGGATATAGAAGTGGGGCTTCAGTATGTTGGATGATTGGTGTTTGGGGTGATGTTTCATTTTGTGGGGTCGTGTTGGTTTGTGTAACATGTGTTGTAGGTTCAGGCTAGGTAAATGTTGGTTGGGTGGTAATGGAAGGAGAAAATTTAGGAATGATGTCTGGTGAGTCATCCAAAAATGTAAGGTTGGGTGATGTCGTAGGGTTAGGTGAACGATATGGAAATACAATTTCATCAAAGGTGACATGTCGAGAGATTATGATTTTATT
Source organism: Chrysanthemum lavandulifolium (assembly GCA_022545495.1). Lineage (NCBI taxonomy): Eukaryota > Viridiplantae > Streptophyta > Magnoliopsida > Asterales > Asteraceae > Chrysanthemum > Chrysanthemum lavandulifolium. Next base: position 119,578,542 of record CM040243.1, read on the forward strand.
GGTTTGTAGGGTTAGACAACGATATCCACGATGGTTGGAAGCTTGTCCCAGATAAATGGTTGGTGTGGCGCGAGGTTCAAGTTTGTGATTGGGGTATAGGTGAGGGTATCATAAACACCTGAATGTGCGTATAAGACTATAGTTTGGGTTTTGGCCAAATAGGCAGGTATTGGGAATTTCATTGTTAATGGCAATGGAGGGTAAGAGATTTACCAAGTGGACAGCCGTATTTAATGCTTTGACCCAAAAGGTAGGGTGGAGACTGGTTTGAAAAAGCAAGGTTCGAATTTGATAATTGATGGTACGAATCATCCGCTTGGACTTGCCATTTTTTTGTGACGTTTTAGGGCATGAAAACCGAACCTAAATACCGTTGTCAGCAAAGAGTTTATGGAGGTTGCGGTTGTCAAATTCACCGCCATGATTACACTGAAAGGAATTGATTACACACTTAAATTGAGTGTGGACATATTTACAAAATAATAGAAATTTAGACAAAACATCAGACTTGTTAAGTAAAGGATAAACCCAAGCAAAGTGCGAATAATGATCCAAAAACAATACATAATACTTGAAACCCGAGAGACTCGGAATAGGTGAAGTCCATACATCTGAGTGAATAATATCAAAACAAGCATTAACGACAGTATCAGAACTAACAAATTGAAGTCTAACGTGTTTTCCAAGCTGGCAAGAATGACAAAGCACAAGAGGCTTCTCTTTATTACAGGAAATGAAATTATTAGTAACAAGACGACGTAACACTTCGCTCTCCAGATGTCCAAGTCGCGGATGCCACGTATGCTGACTGACAAGAAGAGCTTGGGGATTGGGAGATGGGTCGTGACAGGGTAGAGATCACCCGAGCTATCATATCAGAGAAGCACCCGACGCGTCATGAAATCCTTGACATAAAAACCAAAAGGATCAAATTCAACGGTACAGTTATTATCACGAACAAATTGATGAACAAATATTAATTTTTGACAATATAAGGGGTAATAAGAATATTATGAAGGTGAAGAGGCCGAGAGGGAGTTGGCAAAATGCTATGACCGATATTGATGACGGGTATAGAATACCCGTCACCAATCGAGACGGACGGATACCTGCATATATTAAAAACATTACTCAGACTATTAATAGAAGCATTAAGATGGAGACTCGCACTTGTATCCATATTCCATCCTCCGGTTGCGGGGTCATGAAGAGTCCCGGCGGTGAAGGCATGCGGAAGGATAGTTGCTTGTCCTGGAGTGATGGATTGCCCGTTAATTTCACTTTCAGTCCCTCTTGGGGTATAAATAACCCACCACTCTCTCTCCTCCCTCATTTTTTACACTTAACTTTCTCACACTAAACCCTTTCCCCTCTCTCAAGGATTCCGACGCCGCTCCGGCGATTCTCCGACCATCCTCCGATCGCTACCACCTTTTACACCGCCATCCCCAAATGATATATCAAGACCTCGTGGTCATTTCTACGTGGTGCACGCGCGGTGAAGCTCACCTACGCTCCATAGATCTAGAAAATGCAAATCTTAAGGTTAGGTTAATAGTTTTCTTTTAGGATAAATCAGTTGTTTCTGGTTCGTGCTATCTTTTCAGCCTCCATCTCCTCGTTTCTTTCTTTTCTAATCCTATCTCTCGATTGATTTGGTAAGACGACGCCAACACCCTTTTCGTTTTTGTTACATTCGATTTATAAACGATTGTAAATCGCTATATTTCTTTGTATTAAGTTTTCGTGGATATAAAAGTGTTATACGAATTAAAAACGTTTGGGATTTGGTTATGTAAAGAATACATTAAACATGTTTTGAATTTGTTTCGTGTGGTAAGAAACTATTAAGGAGTCTTTGTTTGATATGGTTTAGGTCTCGGATTTGTTAAGGATGAGTTAATTTGCGTTGTGATGTTTCTGTGATGGCTGCCTCGTTTGGGTTGACTCGGAAAGCTGAGTCAGGCCGGGTCAGAACCCGTACGGGTTCAGTTTGACCCGGATGTTCACACCTTAGGGTTTGTTTTGTCTTAGTTTGTAAATTGGTCATGTGGTACGGGTCAATTTTAGCTTGTTCTCGGGTCGAGTTAAGTGAGTGACCAGTGTGAATCTTGGTAAGTAATGGTTAGTAATGGTTAATAATGGTTAGGAATGGTTAGTAATGGAGTAGATGGCGTTGGTGTATTGCTTGCAAGTCGTGTGGTAATAATATATGGGCGTTGGGTTTAATCTATGGGACGGGATTAATATATGTGTGTTTGGATTATTTTAGAATTTGGACTACTAATCATAAGTCTAAACTAATAATAAAAGTGTGTTCAATTGACTTGTTTTGGTAATATATTGGTACAAATCGAGAATTGAACATGGGATTAATAATTAAAAGTTTGATATCACGAGTACCTAACGGATAATAAACATTGAATGGAAACTTGAAAATACGTGGACATATATTGGATTTGGACTACTTGATTCAGGATTTCTGACCAGGTTTTAATATTTATAATAGTCTCGTTTACCTATGGTCCACCTTATGCACTCACGGGCTGTAACACCCCCAAAATCTTAATGACAGCGGAAGACTAATCCGGGTGTTACTCGAATGGAGATCATAATCAACAATTATAGAAAACGACTCGAAGGAGGCGTTTTATTAAAAGTAGTTATCATTCATAAAAAACTCATAGTTGTTACAAAACATTGTAAATTGTTCAAGCGTTTTCCTAAAATAAAGATCATGAGTTTGAAAGAAATGACAACTTTATGTTTACACCACAAGAAAAGCCTTGACATGCCCCACTCCGTGCCTTGGTCATAATCTTCACTGATTACTTGAGATAACATGCTTAAAAGGTCAACAAAAATGTTGAGTGAAGTTCATAGGTTTAAATAACACTTGAACACAAGAATATGAGCATGATCATTGTTAACTAACAATATCATAAAGAAAATCACAGATTATTATGCGTTAAGCTCATGCAACCAAGACTCAACTGCATACACCGAATTACCAGTGTACGTAAGTTTTGCCCCAAAGGAAGTAATAGCCAATTACCTAATGCAATTCAAATATGGTGCGCCCCGGTTATTTCTCTATAACCAAGACGGGGTCGTTACTCCCCATAGTACTATTCACGATATCTGCGTTCACTTGCGGTGACTAATGGTTCATAATACAGGAAACTTATGGCTAAATACTTAAGCAGTACCAATAATCAAGAAATGAACATTTATGAAAAACCTTGTGTTCTAGTTTAGAGCATGTATCTCCCTCGCGGGTTTGCAAAATAAAGTAAAAGCGAGGCTATGAACTCACCTTGATGATAATGAATAAGCACAAACAGATCAAGCACAATGTAGCGGAGGTTCCAAACCGAAACCTAAAAATGATGAGATGGCGAGTCTCAGATATGATAAACATTTTGGTTCGCGACCAAAATAATAGAGCATTGAATATTCTTATTCAATAGATCATTGAATCGTCCAATTCAATAGTGTGTGTGTGCTTAGCGTTTTAAGTTAATTTTACTTGCTACATTGCCTTAGTTAATGATCCTCACTTACGCATAAGTGAAATGTTCCCCCGTTGTGATCACGTAAAATGATAGTGTTGTTGAGTATTTTAGTTTGTTTAGATCCCACGTGCGTTTTATCGGATTATATATATATAGTTATAATCTTATAAATATATATATATATATACACGCATATTTAACGTTGTCCGATAAACAAGTACTTTTATGATCAAAATACTCGTTTTTACGAAGTTACTTTAAGTTTATAAGTTTTTCTAAACTTTTCCCGAATTTACACTTTTTACCCTCAAGTTTGAAAATGTACAAGTTTAGTCCCTCATCTTTGGGAAATTGACACTTTTTACCTGAAACTATTTTATATCAAAACTTTTCGGAAATTGGCAGTTTCAACCCCTCTACCGAAATTGTTTTACAAAAATACCCCCAAGGTTACATTTTGACGCTTTTTACCTCAAAGTTTCCTATTTTACACTTTTAGCCCAAAACTTATATTATAACTAGTTTAACCATATTACAAAAATAGCCCTTCTAGTTTTAGTACGTACATGCACGTGTATATATCCAACCTTTATCTTTAGAAATTGTGCATTTCTAATCCCTAGAGTTTCCATGCAATATATTTCACGTATAATTACACCCTTGAACTTTCAAAAAGTTACGGTTTTAACCCATAGTTTACATGATTTTCAAATTAGGTCCGAATTACCATTTTAATATATGAAAACTTTGTAAAACGTTTATAAGCTCATTTCTAGCTTATTGTTAGTGCTTATTAGCTTATTTTCTCCTTATTGGGCCGGGCTGTGGATTGTTCGGGTTTAGTTTGGGCTTAATGGGCTCGACTATTAGGCTTTAGGCCCGTTTATCTTTGCGTATGAAATTAAAAGGTACGAGAGTTTCTAAAGGTTTTGTTAAGGATTTGTAACTCGTTTTTGACAAGATTTACAAGTTCAACTAGACAACGTGCCATTTGAGAGTGTGTGTAGGTGTCGATTAGTGGTTATGCATGTAACGAGACTAGAACTTAGGGTGCATTTGTTGTTTTAACGTGTGATATGTGTACGTGTGATATGAAAACGAATGAAACAATATAGCATGAGTTAGGGAAAGACTTACTACACTCTAATATGAGTTAGGGAAAGACTTACTACACTCATTTAGAGTGGTGATGAAACGTGAGGTTAGAGTGGTTTGTGAACTTATTCGACCGCTTGTTCTCCTTATAATACCACACGAGCTAATATTTACCCAAAGTTTTCTCTAAACCTTGCTTGGTCAAGATTTGCTTTTCTCCCCTTTTTCCTTCGAGTGCCACAGTGGACGATTTATATGAATAGGCTAGTGTTTTGAGAGTAATTTGATAAGTGATCTTGTGTGAATGTTTCTAAGTATTGATAGAGTTTATAAAAGGAGAATGGGTATGGCTTTAGGACTAAAATATTTCATGCTTCTTGTTTGTTCTTGGCATGCTACTATGGCAGCCAGTTTTGTGGGAAGGGGTATGGTCATGTCGAGTCATGTTAGGCAAGAAGGAACATATTATCCATTGTGTAATGTGGTCAAAGTATGGTCAAGGTAGAATTAGGTTATTAAACAAATAACTTAGGGTGGCTAATGTGGCTTGTGTCCCCTTCTTTATACTCTTATACGTAACATTTGGGATCCAAGGGTGAAAGATTTAGTTGTGTTTTTGGTTTGGTTTCTCCTTTCTTTTTGTTCGACCGGTTACAACAAATACAAAGAAAAGAGTAGTATCAATATTTCATAAGTTATCACTTGGGTGTGTTGGGCTAGCAACGAGGCCCAAAATAAATCAAGGGGGTTAGGCTTGGTTCTCTTGGGTATGGATCGGACTAAAAGAAACGAGGCCCAAGGGAAGTATTTGGTTAGTGGGCTCGGGTTAAACGTAAGGCCCAAGATAAGGTGGGTTGGATCGAGGCCCATTAGTGGTGAAATGTTATTGGGCTTGACGGGTATACGAGGCCCAATAAGTGTTAGGTGGTGAGTTGGGTCCAAGTCGAGGCCCAATAAAGGTTCTAGGCCCAATCCGATATTTATATATTTTTATTTCTATTTATTTTATATTTTTATAAGATTTTATTATATATATTAAATATTTTAAGAATATCGGGATCGTGGGGAATTTCGTTCTGATCACAACGGTATTTTTATGAACGCTCAAGCTGCGTTGATCATGCATACGCCAAATGATATGCAAATGTGATGTTTAGAAAATTTCATGATGATATAAATCGTGCTTTAATTTCTGATTAAATTCTTAAGTACAATGAAATTTTCCGGGAGCTTACAGTACCTACCCCTTAAGAGAACCGCGTCCCGCGGTTTAACTTGCAGAGGTTGTCATGGGTGGTTAGATGAACAGGTGGGGATACTTGGAACGCATTACATCATCGCGCTCCCAGGTGAACTCTGCACCTCGTTTCTTGTGATTCCATCAAACTTTAACGATAGAAATGCGGCTTTGCTTAAGCCTCTTGACTTCTCTGTCCATGATCTCAACGGGTTCTTCTACAAAGCTAAGTTTGTCATTAAGCTGTATGTCCTTTAGGGGTATGACTAAGTTTTCATCCGATAGACACTTCTTAAGGTTCGAAACATGGAAAGTTTCATGTACGCGACTAAGCTCTTCGGGAAGTTTGAGCTTATATGCCACTGGAAAAATTCTTTGCAGAATTTTGAATGGTCCTACGTAACGAGGTTTGAGTTTTCCTCTCTTTCCAAACCTGACCATTCCCTTCCAGGGTGATACTTTGAGCATTACACGGTCTCCGACATGGAATTCCATTGGTTTTCTCCTGACATCTGCGTAGCTCTTTTGTCTATCTCGAGCTGCTTGTAGTCGCTGCCTAATTTGCATTATCTTTTCAATTGTCTCCTGGACAATCTCGGGGCCTGTGAGTTGTACTTCTCTAACTTCTGCCCAGCAAATAGGCGATCGGCATTTTCTTCCATAAAGCGCTTCAAAAGGAGCGGCTTTAATGTTGGCGTGGTAACTGTTATTGTAGGAGAATTCAACCAGAGGTAAGTGCTTATACCATCCTTTTCCGAACATGTCTTCCAGAGTTTGGATCGTTCTTTCACTTTGTCCATCTGTTTGAGGATGGTATGTGGTACTCATATCCAATTTGGTACCCATGGCATTTTGGAGTGTTTTCCAAAATCTCGAGGTGAATCAACTATCTCGATCAGATATGATAGAGATCGGTACACCGTGAAGAAAAAACAATCTCTTTGATGTACAGTCTAGCGAGTGTAACCATCTCGTCGTTTTCCTTGATTGGCAGAAAATGAGCGGATTACGTGAGACGGTCTACAATGACCCAAATGGTGTCAAAACCATTAGAAGTTTTCGGTAACTTTGTGATGAAATCCATTGTGATCCTTTCCCATTTCCATACGGGAAGTTTAGGTTGGGTTAACAATCCTGACGGTTTTTGATGCTCTACTTTGACTCTCAAACATGTCAAGCATTTACTGGCATATTCGGCGATATCAGCCTTCATGTTTGGCCACCAGTATAAAAGCTTTAGATCTTGATACTTCTTGTTGGGACCAGGATGTATGGAATACTTTGATTTATGTGATTCATGCATGATGACTTCTCGGATACCTCCGTAGAGTAGAATCCAACTTCGATCTTTGAAACATAACATTTCGTCTGATCTTTTCACAAATCCATTTTCATTCTCCGGCATGCCATAAATCTTCTCATTTGGCATGTTTTCTTCTTTAAGAGCTTCGATATGTGCTTCAAGAATTTTCGATGGTAGGGGTGAATTGATTACCATACCCAATGATCTCACTCTAATTGGCTTAGGGCGATCTTTTCTGCTTAAGGCTTCGGCAACAACGTTCGCCTTTCCGGGATGGTAACGAATCTCGCAGTCATAATCACTGAGCAATTCTAGCCAGCGGCGTTGACGCATATTCAGTTCTTTTTTATCTAAGATGTGTTGAAGACTTTTGTGATCGGTGTACACTATACACTTGGTTCCGTACAAATAATGTCTCCATAACTTGAGTGCAAATACCACAGCCAAGTTCTAGATCGTGAGTAGTATAATTCTTCTCATGAGTTTTGAGTTGACGTGATGCGTAGGCAATCACTTTGTTCCTTTGCATGAGAACGGCGCTAAACCCATATGTGCAAAGATCATCAAGATACTACAAAATCTTCTACTCCTTCGTAGTGCCAAGATGGGTGCTTCGCAAAACTTGCTCTTAAGGAGTTGAAAAGCTGATTCTTGATCGTCTCCCCATTCGAATTTCTTCGTTTTCTGGGTTAACTCGGTCAATGGTTTGGCTATCTTCGAAAAACCTTTGATGAATCTCTGGTAATAAATAGCAAGTCCTAAGAATTGACGAATCTCAGTGGGGTTGCTTGGTACTGACCAATTCTTTACGGATTCGATCTTTGTGGGATCCACGTGGATTCCTTTACTGTCGATCACATTACCAAGAAATTGGACTGTCTCAATCCAAAAATCGCATTTGGAAAACTTTGCGTACAATTCTTCATCCTTGAGTAACTTTAGGACAGTTCTCAAATGTTCCGCATGTTCTTCTTTATTACGAGAGTAGATAAGAATATCGTCAATGAACACAATGATGAATTTATCCAAGTATGGTTTACAGACTCTATTCATGAGGTCCATAAATACACCGGGTGCATTAGTTAAACCGAATGGCATTACTTGGAATTCATAATGGCCATATCGAGTTCTAAATGCGGTCTTGGGTATATCTTCCTCTTTTACCCTTAACTGATGGTATCCAGATCTTAAATCAATCTTCGAGTTTACACTCGAGCCTTGTAACTGAGCAAACAGATCATCAATTCTTGGTAAGGGATAGCGGTTCTTGATTGTGAGCTTGTTCAATTCTCTGTAATCGATACACATCCGAAATGATCCATCTTTCTTCTTAACGAATAAAGCCGGTGCTCCCCAGGGTGAGGAACTTTGTCTAATGAATCCTTTTTCAGATAGCTCTTCTAGTTGGTTAGACAATTCTTGCATTTCCGAGGGTGCTAAACGGTATGGTGCTCGTGCTACGGGAGTAGCTCCGGGAATAATATCGATTTGAAATTCGACTTGTCGAGCAGGTGGGAGTCCAGGAAAATCTTCTGGAAAGACGTCAGGAAATTCTCTAACTACAAGTACATCCTCTAGTCGTTTCTCTTCCGACTTCTTTTCCGTTACCTGAGCTAAGAAGGCATAACATCCTTTTTCCATGTACTTTATCGACTTCGCACAAGATATGATACTTAAGTACTTTCTACTTTGATTTCCTTGAATAACTAAAGTTTCACCGTTGATTGGGATATGAACGGTTTTCTCATCGCAAACAATCCTAGCACGGTTTTTAGACAACCAATCCATGCCAATTACGACGTCAAAACTACCAATTTTGATTGGCAAAAGATCTATAAGGAACGAGTGGTCTTGTAACAGAATAGGGCAATTACGGATTACAGTGTTGGTTCCTATTATCTTTCCATCGGCAAGTTCTATCTCATAAGTTTTATCTAGGGCAATTGGGGATATTTCAAGTAATGGTGCAAAGGTAGTAGATACAAAACTCTTATCGGCTCCAAAGTCAAACAAGATTTTTGCAGAATGATTGTTAAGAGAATACGTACCTGTCACAACATCAGGGTTCAGCGGCACATCTCCATCTCCTAGCACGTACGCCCTTGCACGCGCATTGTTTGGTTGAGCTGCATTCATCTTTGGGCATTGACTCTTGAAATGACCCTTCTTTCCACATCCATAACAACTCATATTTGCCATAGTGTTTCCACCTCCATGGTTTCGGCAATGCTTACCTTGATGACCTACCTTGTTGCACTTGTCACACTTCATAGTGCATGGTCCTGAATGGTGCATCAAACATCTATTGCACTGGGGATGTGGTCCGGCATACCCTTTTCCGGAAGTGGGTGCAGCATAAGCCCTTGCAGCTTCTTGTCTTCGATTTTGTCGATTGTGATGCTGGTTTTCGTTGCGGTGATACTGGTTGTTGTTGTTCTGATTGTTGTTGTTGGACTGATGGTGGTTGGAATTCAAGCTTTTTCGATCATCAAGCTTTCTTTTGTTTTCACTTGATCCTTGTGCATTTACAAGCTTCAATATCGGCTCCATAAGGCGGTGGGATACAATGACAACTTCTTCAACAATCTTTAGATTAGAAGCGATGACATCTCCTTCAATGCTCCGAGGTAAACCTCCGATCAAAGCTTCCAAAAGCTTTTCATTGATAGGGAACAGATGAGGACACAGAGATCTCAGCTCGTGGAATCTTTTGAAGTATATCTTGAGATCATTACCTTTAGCAGCCAAATGGTAATACTCATCTTCTAGCTTCTTTATCTTAGTTCTCGGGCAGTACTGTTTCATCAACAGTTATTTCAGATCTGACCATGAAATTCTACAAGCTTCTTCCATTCCGATTGGTTGAGCATTGGCTTTCCACCAAGATAACGCATCTTCTAGCAAAGTTCCAGTTGCAAACTTGACCTTGCAATCATCTGTGCAGTCACTTAGTAGAAAAACTGTCTCGATTCTCTCAAACCAATGAAGTAGACCAATAGCACCTTCTGTGCCCTTGAAGAATGTTGGCTTGCAATTCATGAACTCTTTGTAGCTACACTTACGAGCTACGAAATACTCACTTTGATTTGTTGGAGTGTTTGTTTCATTTGAGTTTGCCATTTCAACAATTCGTGTTGCTGCTGCGACACAAGTTGCTTCAGCAAGACGAGCAACCTCGGCTTCACGTGCTGCTTGGGCAATACGCTCATTTTTAGCTTCTCGAGCGATCTCCACTTCTCGGGCAATCTCAGCTTCTCTTGCAATTTCAGCCTCTCTTGCAATCTCAGCTTCTCTTGCAATTTCGGCTACTCTTGCAAGTAACTCGACTTCACGTGCCTCTTGGGCAATTCGCTCACTTCACAATGCATTCAACGGATCTAGCGATGTCACGCATGTCGAGCTATAAGCTTAACGCTTTCAAATGACCATTTTTAACAAATTGTTGAGTGATAGTAGATGAGGTAGCTTTCTTCTTGACTATTTTTCTAAAATTATCAAGAAATAAACACCAAGATTAAGAATCATCGACGATAATAAAAGTAATTACATATTATAAATATCATAATAGTCAAGATCATCACTTTAAATCAATGAGATGATATCGTTATGAACAGTAATAAGTGAATCATGATTTATCTCAACAAAATCATAACATATATAAGGACATAATGATCGGTTCGGCATATATGACCGATGAATAATATCACAACACAAGAATACAACCTTAGATAACATAGAATACATCGATACATAGTAATTGTTCACAACCATAGGTTGCAACATCAACATTCTTGTTCCATAGTTACAAACCAAAAGGATACAAGCCTTAATGCCTCATATGGCGGCTTTATGATACATACTACAATAAAGATTACTAGAATCTACGCATCTCCCGATGCGTCATCATGACGACGGCGAATCTCCTCGACCATGGCTGTCAAATCTCGGATCTGCATCTCACGTGCTCGATCTCTCTCCTCGAGGCCATCAATCCTCTGCTCTAGTATAGCAGTGTGAGCATGAGCGGATGCAAGCTCGTGATGTAAGGCTCTCTTCGCCTAAGGCGGTGTCTCTCAAAGCACCGCATCTCGAACAATAGTCTCAAGCCTCGGGTCAACTGTCACGGCATCTCTCGCCTCCACAACTGGGCGCCATCATGTCAAATACAATCTCAATGGAGTAGCGACCTATCACGAGGTTTTCGACCTCTTCCTCCAAGCTCTCTATCCTAACTAACGGAATCTCATCATAATGTGCCAAGAGCTCACTCAGCTGGTCCTCGTGTCTGACGAGTCTAGTCACTAACAGAGGAATGGTGTGGTGTACAGGCTCACCGGTAACTGGTAGAACTGGAGTTGGTGCAGTATTTGAGCTCTCTCTAAGCTCGAAAGAACTAGGTGCTCCCTCCTCTTCTCTCTAACAATGAAGTAGAGGTATCAAGAATGACCATCGTCTAGCACCGGCCTTCTTCCTAGGTCCGGTCTCGACTTCCACTTGAGTAGGCATGTAGGGATCAGACAATGATGGTGGATAGCATTTAATGCTAAGTGGCAGGGGTGGCTCACTGAAAGTGTCCAATGGTGGTGATGTTGTAGGCGGTGATGAAACAGGAACAATGGTGGTCTAATGGTAGAATACAGTAGGTGGCGGTGGTGGTGAAGTAGCAGTAGGTGAAGTTGGTGATGACTGAGCTGGTGGTGACTAAGCTGATGGTGTCACATGAGTCATAGTGATGGATCGCACACGCTTCTTAGCCGTATACATGACGATAGCACTCTTACGACGCGGTCTGTAAGGCACTCCAAATAGCTCGGGCTCATAGGGCTTCAGGACACGGATCCTACGTTGGCGTCGACGGATCGGTAGGGAAGATGATATAGAAGAGTCTGATGAAGCAGAATCAGTGCTCTTGGATGACTTGGATGATCCATCATCCACTGCGACTCATAATACTGATCTAGTGTCATAGTAGCAAAAGCATTATGCTTTTGAGAGCGAGCAATCATAGCTGGAATGGTAGGAGTTCGGGCAACGTTGCCTTCCTCGAAAGGTTCAGTCTCGTCCGAAACAGTGGCTGGTATGACTGGACTGGGGCGAACTAGCATATTGACAGTCGTAGAGGACATAGTATCTTCCATCTCAGTGTTTGAGGACAAAACAACCGGGTGGGAAGCAGACATGGTACTGTAACAGCCCATAAAATAATCATGTAAGTAAAATGCCAAATAGTATGATTAACAAGATTTTAGTTAGTTGCGCACATTTGCCAAGAAAATCTCCATGCCTAACTAAAATGAATGCAATTTACTTATGGTCTAGTGATGCACCAATCCTAATGCATAGAGCGGTCACAGAAAGGCATAAGGCAGTGGTGTAAAATAGTCCCGTTTTAAAGTGCGGTTATAGTCCAATTGTTTTTTGAAAAACTCTTTGGTTCTATATAACCTTGGCTCTGATGCCAATCTGTAACACCCCCGAAATCTTAATGACAACGTAAGACTAATCCGGGTGTTACTCGAATGGAGATCATAGTCAACAATTATAGAAAACGACTCGAAAGAGGCATTTTATTAAAAGTAGTTATCATTCATCAAAAACTCATAGTTGTTACAAAATATTGTAAATTGTTTGTTAGGAATTAGAAAATTCAGTCGTTAAAGAGTCAGTCACCTCAAGTATATGTATTCATTAGAAAGCTCGTAGTCGTAGTCAAGTTATGTTAGCAAGTAGTTTGTTAAGTAACACCGTGGAGGACGGACGGGTCTTTACCCAATGTATGCCTGATCCACAGCCCGTAGGTGGCGTTTATTTGTAAGACACTATAAATACCCTCTACCTCCCAAGGTAGAGGGTTGGAGCTTCAATACCATTTTTCTTTGTTTCACATAGTTTCCAACTATCTTCCCTTTCTCTCTCTAGAACTTTCTCTCTCTAAACATACTTGAACGCCTCATATGATTATGGTTTAGTGTGTTTGTGAAATCCTATATCCTACAATTGGTATCAAGATCCAAGGTTTGATCACTCATCTTTCATGCTCTTTGTTTTGGTGGATTTCATAAGGTTTTTAGGGTTTTAAGTGTTTAGGAGAGTTTGAATCATTTGGACAAATTCTTGTGTTAAAGTTTGAATTTTGCTTGTACTTTTGTGTTTAGGATCATCATATGTGTTTATGTTTTGAATTGGAAGGCTTAAATCATTGTGGTTTGGTTGTTTTTCATTGATAAAGTGGTTATTTGTGAACTTTGTACAAAGCGAGTTGAGTCTCGGACTTTTGTTTCTTCGAAGCGAGTTGCCTTGTTATTGGATGCGAGTTGGTATGTGCGACTTAGCTATTTAGCGAGTTGACTCTTTAAGCGACTTGGGTTCTAAGCGAGTTGTTTCTTTAAGCGACTTGAGTTCTAAAGCGACTTGGCAATTGTTTAGTGGATAGCTAGCGAGTTAGTTTAAGCGACTTGGTGGTTAAGCGAGTTGTCTCTGCTTGCGACTTGGCTATTAAACGAGTTGTCTCTATATGCGACTTGGCTATTGCGAGTTGGTTCTTTAAGCGACTTGTTTCTTTTGCGAGTTGGGTGTTTTAATGAGTTGATTGTTTAGCTACTTGTCTATTGAGTCTTGTCACTTCTTCGTGCTACATTTTTACGGTTGTTCTTTTGGTTTAGTAAAATCCGTGAAAGAATCAATTTCCGGCTTAATCAAAGAATAGTAAAATCCGAGAACTTATAATCATGTCAAACATCGCTCCTACTATTGTTTCTTCCAGAGTCGAGGATGTTCAAGCGGTGGTTCGATACTCGCCCACCCATGCATGATGTAACCGACTATGACTCTTGGGCACAAAGAATCGATTGTACTGTCTTGGAAAGGAAAACGGAGTCAACATTCTCAAGTCTATTGATGAAGGACCTTATCGATTGAGACTACAAGAGACTTAATTGATACATTGCAGATGGAACAATGATGTATGAAATAGATGCACCAAAGATGTATGATGAGCTCAATGATAAGGAGAAAAGAGATTCGATGTCGATATCGTGGCTTCTAACATTATACTTCAGGGTCTTCCAAAAGATATCTACAAGCTTATCAATCACAACACTGAAGCCAAGGCAGTATGGGATAATGTCAAGATGCTTCTCTCAGGTTCCGAATTAACAAAGGAAGACAGGGAATCACAACTGTATGATGAGTTCGAGCACTTCAAGATGAAACCAGATGAGAGTGTCTATGAGTACTACGTGAGATTTCATAAGCTTGTGAATGACATGAGGAACATCAAAATGACCATGCCAAACATTCAGCTGAACTCAAAGTTTGTGAAAAATATGAATCCCGAATGGCACAAGTTTGTCAACTCTGTGAAGATAACCAAAGGATTGAAGAATACAAACTATGAGCAGCTGTATGCCTTCCTTCTTCAGAATGAGAGACATGCCATGTTTGAAAAAGGATTCTTGATCGCTCAAAACCAACCAGGAGAAACAAACTCATCAAATGATTCAACGACTTTTACACCAATGTTGGAATTACTACCAAAGCTTCTCAAGTCATACCCATGGGTGATGGAAATCACAAACTCATTCCCGATCCAAGTTTCAAACAACCCGATGCCAATGCACTCATGGAACACTTTATCAATCAAGTGCTCTTATGGTTAAACAAAACTTAACCTTCACTCCACATACCAATGACTTCACACTAACAATGAAATCAGATCGCATCCAATCTACACAATCATGCTTTGGTCGAGATGGAAAGGTTATTGTGCAACCAGCTCAAGGAAGACAATATGAACAAAGATGAGGTGGAGTAGAGGAGGGTATGTGGAAAATCAAGATAGGGAAGGAATGGAAATCAAGGACAAGAAAAGCCATTTAAGTGCTACAACCGTGGTGGTGATGGACACATAGCAAGGAACCGCACTTCTCCAAAACGCCTCAAAATGCGTAGTACTTCAAAGATAAGATATTACTTGTGCAAGCTCGGGATAATGGAGCTGTGTTGGATGAAGAGGAGTTGTTGTTTCTTGCCGAGGGCAATGCCAAGACATATGATGCGATGTGGATGAGTAGCCAATTCGTGAGATAGGTCATAATCATCGAATGCCTTTCAAGTCGCAGACCGTGATGCATACGACTCGACGCCGATGATGAACCCATCGCACAAACAATCTTCATGGCTAGCATTTCTCCAATGGTCTCTCCAAAGGTCTCATCATCACAACAAGCTTGTCCATCCAAAGAATCAATCATCTCGTAGGTATTAAAACTATACGATGATGTTGATGAGCAAAAGATACATAACAAAGTACAATCAATCGAAACTTTTGAGTCGATATTGAAAATATGGGTAATATCAATGTTGTCCCATATGATCAATATGGGACAACAAAGTGAAAGTGAGACTCGTACTCAAGTGATGCATCTTCTATAGTCAATGATGACTATATTTTGATGAATACACCGCATGTGCCCATGACGATTCTCGTTGTTTCGAACCGAATGCCTATAAAGAACAAGTTGCTATTTATGAACAATGTGCTAAGTTTGAGTTAACCACCCGTGAGCGTGAAATGGATGACCAAATGCGCATAACTATTAGAAAAAGTAAGTTTAGAGAAGAAGTATTAAAACAAGAGTTAAATTCCTTACAAGAAAAGCTTTCTAAAACCGCTAAGCAAAACAAGAACTTCAAGAAAATGTTAAAATGCTTAAGCTAGAATTCGGTGCTAAGGAATCAAAACTTTTGAATGGTTTTTCTAATCTAAAACCTTAAAAACAAGCTTGAAAATAAGTTGTACGCACAAGGAATACCATTCAGATCGCTCACATGATCACTAAGCATAGAGTTCTCACGATAAGCATAGTATCCCCATTATAAAGGAATCCAACCCCGAGTATGGTAAGATAGCAAAAGTCGCTCAAAATGTAATCTATGATGGCAATGAGATTCTTAAACCTAGATGAAACCTAGTTGCATTGAGTGCACCGAGGAAGATTGAAAACTAGATGATGCATCTAGGAGAAAATGAATAAGAAGCTTAATGATCCAGCGTGTAAAGATAAAAACATAACGATCAAACCCCATGATTACACTAAGGAAAATTGGATATCCTTGAATATGTTTAAGCCTCAAACTCAATTAACCCCTGAACAGATCTTTTGGAAGAAAGACATGGATAAGCTAAAAGTTAATGTACTTGTTGAAAAAACACCCCTTAGGAAAATGCTTGTAGCTACCGTGTATCCTCCAATACACCAATGCATCTAGTTCCTAGATCTATTGCCACTAATAGCAAGACCTTAATCACCTATATGTTGTTTATCGATGTTTGTTGATTTTGAGAAAACTTGTAAAAGAGAATCACACCCACCGGGATAACCGAGGGGAAAGGGTTTTGAGCAAACTAAAGAATGTTATTTAACCGAGGTCATGCCTTTCTTCAAACTATTAAAAGGTCAATTTGAGAGTCTTCAAAAGGGATAAATTCAGATATTAAAGAAATGGAAAAGGAATTTGATGCAATGATAGTTGAAGTCAATGATTATGAACAGGAACTCAAATATAATGAAGTTGAAAGAAAGAACTTGCACATCTTAAATGAGAATTTGATTTCGAGTTGTGTTGCTCAAGATGTGTTTTATACTATTACTAAGCACTCTATTACTGCTTCTCGATTTCATGAATTATCTATTGCATTGAAAGTTTCCCATGATCGTGTCATTGAGCTTGAAAACAAAAACTCGTAACTAAGTGAGAAAATTGATCGTGATGATCACGATAATTTGGTAAAACATCTTTCTAAACTAGAAGTTGAACATTTTGATTTACAACTAAAATATCAACATCTTAAAGAAAATGTCAAAACCTCAAATATCAAGACATCCTCGGATGTTCCGTAGTTTGATGCGCTTTTTCGATAAACAAACGTGACGAAAAGATTCAAGCTCATTGTAACACGATCGTAAAGTTGAAAGCCCAAATATCTCAATTAAAGGGTGAAAAGAACAATGTGGTGGCTCCCAAATGCCTCCTCCTTTAGATTCTCAAGATTCTCAAACTTTTCATCTTCAAAACTTAGTTAATGCTTTACAAAAGAAAACGAAAGTTTTCTAGAAGAAAATGAAAAGTTAAACGACATTTTAAAGAGTTATATGATTCAATGAAAGTCACTCGTGACAAAAACAACGAAAAATAACGCCTTTACAAAAGAAATTGAGAATCGAGGAGTCGGAGAAAGGGAACCGCCACTTGTTTTAATGAGAAAGTTGCATCAAAGTCATCCTCGATCGCAAATATATCGTGATCAGTAAATACATTCCTCCTCATCTTAGGAATAATGAACCTGTGTTTCACAACTATTGTGCTCACCTTAAGGATAGTCTAGAATGTCCCCGTGAGATCGTAGAAGAGGATTTCTTAAATAAGCCTCTTGATAGAGAAATTAGGTTTGCTTGCATTCAGGCCAAACGATCTCAAGACCTGTTAGAATGTTTAATAGCAACATGTCCTAAAACCTTAGGTACGAAAGGAAAAGCTGTGATGCCTTGTTCTATGCCTAGTGCCAAGCATACAAACCATTCTATGCCCAGTTTTAAGAAAGTGAACACTAATGAGCCTTCAAATAGTTCAGATCCCTGCACATCTAATTCATGAATGCAAAAAGTAGATCAACCAACTAATGTTCCCATAATTCCCTCTACATGAGTAATCAGTGACATTAAAGCAAGCGGGTCAAAGCCTCCAGGCAATACCAAGCAAGATAGGACCTCGCAAGCTAAGAATGTGCATTGGAAGAGAGTAGAAGACCAACCTAGGAACTTTAAGTTTATGTTGAATAAAATGAATCGTGTTGATTCTAGTATTAGCCATAAGCGCATCGTAATTAATTCGAATTCGATACTATCTGCAAACCATGTAATGATGACTGCTTGAATTCGGTTACTAATCTTGAATGTGGTGTGAATGATTTGTCTAATGTTGTTAAATGCCCTGCTAAAATTGTTAATGTTAAAATTCAAGCTAAAAAGGCAAAAACGAAAGAAAGTTAGAAAACAGTGGAAATAATATTGGTTATCAATGGATACCTACTGGGCGTAAGGTTAATGAGTTTGGCCCTAAATTTACTAAGTCAATGCCCACTAGAAAATGGATGCCTACTGGTAGAACTATTCCCTTAAGAAGTAAACATACTTTGAATAGGTCAAATATGGACACTAGCATCGCATCTATTTCTAATGAGTCCATTGTTTCTACTCGATGTGGGTGTTCCAATAATCGTTACTAACCAAATGGAACCCATTCTTGAATGGGGATCCCAATTATCCGCTTATCCATTATTGTCTATGTTCAACCGCAGATCGCTCAAATCGCTCGTGGTACCGGACTCAGTCGTTCCAAGCATACGATGGAGACCGTCACGGCTCATGAACTTCGTGAGCAAATTCATCGGAACGTGAGATTCGAAATGATCATTTTGGTGCTATTATGGGTTATGGAGATTACATGGTTGGAAATAGTGCGATTTCCAAGGTATATTATGTTGAAGGTCTTGGACATAATCTATTTTCCGTCGGACAATTTTGTGACTCGACGAAGTGGCCTTCAAAAACATACCGGCTTTGTTAGAGAACTTGATGGTGTGGAACTTCTCGGAGGAACTCGTGGTTCAAACCTATACACCATCTCTATCGAAGATATGATGAAATCTTCACCCATCCGCTTGTCTATCAAAGGCTTCCAAAACTAAGTCATGGCTATGGCACCGCTGCCTCAATCACTTGAACTTTGGTACCATAAACAATCTTTCCAAAGGACTTAGTAAGAGGATTGCCCAGATTAAAGTATGAAAAGATCATCTTTGTTTAGCTTGCCAATTGGGAAAAAGCACAAAATATGCCCACAAACCAAAACCCACAAACTCAAGAATGGAAGTTCTTCATACCCTTCATATGGATTTATGCGGACCAATGAGAGTTCAAACTATTAATGGGAAGAAATATATTTTAGTCGTTGTCGATGACTACTCTCGATTCACTTGGGTAAACTTTTGAGGACAAAGGATGAAACCCGGATGTCATCATTAAACTTATCAAGCAACTTCAAGTTCGACTTAACAATACCGTTAGAATTGTTCGAATGCACAATGGCACGTAGTTCGTTAACAAAGATTTAATCCGCTTTTATGAAAGTGTTGGAATCACCATCAAAGAAGTGTTCCACGAACCCCTCAATGTAACGGTGTAGTTGAAAGACGAAATCGAACTCTTGTGGAAGCCGCTAGAACAATGCTTATTTACTCAAAGGTTCCAATGTTTCTCTGGGCTGAAGCCATTGCCACTGCTTGCTACACCCAAAATCATTGCCTTATTCACACCTCTCGTGGAAAAACTCCATATGAACTTGTCCATAAACGAAAACCTGATCTATCGTACCTTCGTGTGTTTGGTGCTTTAGGTTACACAACTAATGACGGTCAAGATTTAGGTAAACTAAAAGCTAAAGCGGACATTGGTGTATTTGTTGGTTATGCACTAAACAGAAAAGGATACCGAATCTACAACAAGAGAACCCGAAATATCATGGAAATAATTCACGTTATGTTCGATGAGCTGACCGGTCAAATGGCTCCGTGGCAATCCAGCCTGACCCGTACTTCAACCTTTATCCAAGAGTCCTATCGTTCTACTCTTGTTTCTAATCCTCACCAAAGAACTCCGTATGTACCTCCTTTAGAAGATGATTTGAAGAAATTATTTGATCCAATGTTTTATGAACACTATGAGCCAAGTGCTAACGATATGTCGGCCCATCAACAGAGGTCGCCTCTATCCCCGCCAATGAAGTTAACCTTCGGGCCAATGTCATTAAGTCAAGAAGAGCTGTCACGATCACTGCCTCATCAACAAATCATCAATCATCGAGTGTACACAATGGAAATGGTGTCGTTGTTACGATGATGAAAACCCTTTGCTCCTCCATAAGATGAACCCTTTGAGAACATATTTGCTCTCGAATCATCATCGAACCATCTTCACCGGAGATATCGACTCGCTACTTTAGTTCCTCAACAACAACCACATGAACACCTTAGAAAATGGACACATGATCATCCATTGGACAACATCATTGGAAACCTTTCTCGCCCAAAGATCCACACGGAAACAACTTGCAACCGATGCCTTATGGTACTTCTTCAACTCCGTACTCTAAGATCGAACCAAAAGACGTGAAAACCGCCATGAATGAAGACAATGGTTCAATGCCATGCAAGAAGAAATTCATGAGTTTGATCGACTAGATGTATGGGAATTAGTACCGCCCAGATTGTGCAATGATCATTGCTCTAAAGTGGATCTTCAAAGTAAAACTTGATGAGCATGGTGATGTTTTAAAGAACAAGGCTCGATTGGTTGCAAAAGGATACCGTCAAGAGGAAGGTATTGACTTTGAAGAATCATTTGCTCCTCGTTGCACGATCGAGGCAATAAGAATCTTCTTGGCTAATGCCGCAAGTAAGAACATGGTAGTTCATCGATGGATGTAAAGACGGCTTTTCTTAACGGAGATCTTAAAGAAGTCGATACGCCGCCCAACCGAAGGCTTTGTGAATCCCGAGCATCCTACTCACGTCTATCATTTGAAGAAGGCTCTTTATGGTTTGAAGCATGCTCCAAGGGATTGGTATGATATGCTATCAAAGTTTCTTCTATCTACCGGATTCAAAGAAAGGAGCAATTGATCCGACATTGTTCACCGTAAAGTCGTGCAAACATTTAATTCACGCTCAAATATATGTTGATGATATCATTTTGCCTCAATCGACCCCAATGAATGTGACCATTTTCAAATGAAATGGGTTCTAAATTTCAAATGTCAATGATGGGACAAATGTCATTTTCTTGGGATTACAAATTTCACAAAGTCCCGAGGCATTTTTATAAATCAATCTAAATATGCAAATGAGATTTTAAAGAAATTTGGATTTGATTCTAGTGACCTTGTTGACACTCCCATGATAGAGCGTATTAAACCGGATGAGGACCACTGTGGATCATGGTAGACCAAACGAAATATTGTTGTATGATTGGATCCTCGATGTACCTCACAACCAAGAGACCAGACATTTTGTTCGTTGTTTGCATGTGTGCTAGATATCGTGCTGCCTACCAAAAAGCACCTTGAAGCGGTTAAACGGGTCTTTTGGTATCTCCAAGGAACCATCAATATGGGACTTTGCACCAAGGACACCGGTATGTCTCTAACGACCTATGCAAATGCCGATCATGCGGTGTCAAGATACACGTCAAGCACGCCTGAGGTGCTCGGTTTTGGGTGATAAGCTTGTGAGCTGGTCGTCAAAGAAGCAAATGAGCACTTCTATTTCCTCTACAGAGGTGAATACATAGCCATGTCATCTTGTTGTGCTCAAATCCTATGGATGAGATCCCAATTATCCGACTATGGCTTTGAATTCAACAAAATCCTCTCAGATCGTGATAGTAAAAGTGCTATTGCTCTCATGCAACAACGCACAACACTCAAGAGCAAAGCACATCGACATTCGACATCATTTCATCGGGAACAAGTGGAAAAGGTGTGGTGGAACTCTATTTTGTGAGGATCGAATACCAATTAGCGTACATCTTCACCAAAGCTCTTCCTAGAGAACGCTTTGAGTTTATCCTTCCACGCCTTGGTCTAAAGAGTCTACAACCGAAAACACTCAAGCATCTTCAAGAGGAAGACGAGGAGTAAAGGTCTTTATTCATCTATCTCTTGTATATATTTATTCAAAAGCAAAATATAAAAATATAAATTCTCTAAAATCTATAAAAATTTGAAAATCTTGAAAAATTCCAAAATATTGTTATTTTGTCATGTTTTTCCTTATTCGATTTCATCTACAGATTTTGTGTTGACATTCAAAGAATGTCACGGGTCTTTAGATGTTCTTCAATGTAAATAGTTTTGTTTAAAAAAAAAGGCGGAGAAAGATGGTGGTTTATTGTCATTTCAGCAAGAACCTGCTTTTAAAAGTAAAGAATGAGCCATGTTTTATCTTATTTTTCAAATCTCATGCTCGATTCTTAAAACAAATGTTTTTCATCAAATGTCACTTTCCAAAATGTTTCGGTCTTTCCAAATATTTTTTCCTTTGGGGAGAATGATTTTATTCTAAATGATTCTTCACGTAAAAAATATTTGCCATCTAATGAAAACTAAATTGCTAATGTTTGAAAATACCTCGTTTAATTCTATTAAAGTCCGAAAATCGATCCTTATCGCTTAAAAGTTTTTAAAAGCAAGTCACTATTCTCCTCAAAAGCTTCCAAAATTGAATTTAAATCAATAGAGATCACAACTCAAAGGAGTTGAAAATGTGATCGGGGAGAATTTGTGATTTAAATTGGATTTAAACTGATAATTCGATACATGGTTTTATAAGGATGTACAAGCTCTCCTTCCCACATGTGCCAAACGATTTCAAATTTTCCATGCACATGTTGAGGGGGAGCATCTATCTTCAACCACAAAGATTTGAAATGTGATCAATTTATTTCAATGTGCAGTCTTTTCCTAATATGTGCAAAATATTTTCAAATTTCTATGCACATTTTGAGGGGGAGCAACTATTTTGAAAACCACATTCTTTATATAACTACTCTTAGATGCAAGAAAACCCTCAAAGATGAAAATTATTTCTATTACAAAATGATGCTTGATGCACATAGTTTTTCAATTTGTTCCAATGGCCGATGAACAATACCAAATAGACCGACCAACTTTACTTTATGTATGGTGATATAAGGATGATAAGGTTAGGTATTTGTTCCCATGATCCGCCATAACCGGAGGGATCTACCCAGGACAATCCACTAGATAGAGTAGAAGTCCTTAGGGTTGATGAAAAAAGGAGAAATGTGAGATATGGGAAGAGTGCGGATCGAGATGAGCTAGTACTAGAATAAACCCAACAAGGTTCTAGTTATGAAGTCTCGTAAGCATCAAGGGGTTGAAGAATGAAAAGAAATGAATATGAAAAGGGTGAAAATAAATAGCCTCCGATAATTCAACCTTAGGGCGTATACCGGGTTCAATTCATATGCTACTTGGTGGTTACTAAGGTAACACTTGTATTGAAGACAAGACGTCATGGACCCAAAGGACGACCGCACTACAACTTCCCAAACCACTCAAGTTCCTCTTAAAAGGACTTGTTTCATTCTCACGGGGAACCGACATTATCTATCGACTTTCTCTTAGAGTTTGTTGATATTGAAGAAGGAGACCCTCTCCCTAGTCTCCGGCATAGGAACCAAATATGCATAATTGAGTCTAGAGCCACGAGATCATCAATAAATCTCATTAGGACACTTTCAATGAAGACTCTCTATTTCATACAATGTGGAAAGAGAGATTATATCTTATGTGTCCTACGCATTATCCTTGTGGTATTGCTAGAACATTTGAGTGATATGCAAACACGTTCATAATGAAGATGGAAAGCCTTCTGGAGCCAACATCAAACAAACTCCTGGTGGGTGGCATGTGAGATCTATTCAATAGATCAACCATGTGACAACCGAATGAAACAATGGGGCGATTCAATCTTTTGAATCAATCTCGTTCAGTTATGGATTGACGGATACCTTTGAAAACCGGTCGTTGTGCTTAAAAACTCTTTTCTTTAGCACATCGATTGTGCACTAATATTTCAAAATAAAAGGTATTTATGATTGATAATTGATGTTCATTAAAACCTTCGTTGTATTGCAAAACAATTTCTATTGAGCGATACACGATTGTTTTTCAAATCTCTTTTCATCAATCGCTGAATCTCAATTACCGGTTCACTCACTCCGTGTTGTCTTCTTTGAGACGTCCGGTTTGAGAACAACTAGAGCACCGCGAAACCCCGTCAAGGAAATTCTTCGAATTTTACCGATCACAGCAAGATTTGTATCGATCAACAGGAACCGTGGGTCGTGTACCTCAATTCAACGAAAGTGATCAAAGACACTTTCATGCACTTTATTGCTAATTGTTGTATGCAGTACGCCCGGCGCTTGCAAATGATCAAAATGAAGCGGTCAATCCATAGCCGCATGCTCACACTACACATTCATCTCAAAAGAAATCATGATAAGTGCTTCAACGACTGACACTTTCACTCCATGCTTCGCTATGTCGTTGCAAATATCATGATCCAAGAAAGCTTCCGCCACTCGATGAGAATATATCAAGATCCGTAATGTGAGCATGTCGGTCCAATTGTCACAACATCACATAATACCTACACCACAATGGAAGAGTCGAGATTTTTGTTAGCCGATGATCTCAATGCCGGCTCAAAACTCTTCATCACGTGGATCGCTTAAAGACCCCACTTGTAATTATCCAAACATGCGAACATGAAGAATCAAAGACTACGTACATCGAGCAAAGAGCTTAATCAAGAATCCTAGAACAATCTAATGTAATATCGCTTGTTTTCATTTTAAATTGAGGTGACCTCCTTGGGGAGATTATTAGGAATTAGAAAATTCATCGTTAAAGAGTCGGTCACCTCAAGTATATGTATTCATTAGAAAGCTCGTAGTCATAGTCAAGTTATGTTAGCAAGTAGTTTGTTAAGTAACACCGTGGAGGACGGACGGTCTTTACCCACCGTATGCCCGATCCACACCCGTAGGTGGCGCTTATTTGTAAGACACTATAAATACCCTTTACCTCTCAAGGTAGAGGGTTGGAGCTTCAATACCATTTTTCTTTGTTTCACATAGTTCCCAACTCTCTTCCCTTTCTCTCTCTAGAACTTTCTCTCTCTAAACATACTTGAACGCCTCATATGAATATAGTTTAGTGTGTTTGTGAAATCCTATATCCTACATTGTTCAAGCGTTTTCCCAAAATAAAGATCATGATTTTGAAAGAAATGAAAACTTTATGTTTACACCACAAGAAAAGCCTTGACATGCCCCACTCCGTGCCTTGGTCATAATCTTCACTGATTACCTGAGAGAACATGCTTAAATGGTCAACAAAAATGTTGAGTGAAGTTCATAGGTTTAAATAACAGTCGCGGTGACTAATGGTTCATGATACAGGGGACTTATGGCTAAATACTTAGGCAGTACCAATAATCAAGAAGCGAACATATATTAAAAACCTTGTGTTCTAGTTTACAGCATGTATCTCCCTCGCGGGGTTTGCAAAATAAAGTAAAAGCGAGGCTATGAACTCACTTTGATGATAATGAACAAGTACAAACAGATCAAGTACAATGTAGCGGAGGTTCCAAACCGAACCTAAAAATGATGAGATGGCGAGTCTCATATATGATAACCATTTTGGTTCGCGACCAAAATAATAGAGCATTGAATATTCTTATTCAATAGATCATTAAATTGTCCAATTCAATAGTGTGTGCGTGCTTAGCGTTTTAAGTTAATTTTACTTGCTACATTGCCTTAGTTAATGATCCTCACTTACACATAAGTGAAATGTTCCCCCGTTGTGATCACATAAAATGATAGTGTTGTTGAGTATTTTAGTTTGTTTAGATCCCACGTGCGTTTTATCGGATTATATATAAATAGTTATAATCTTATAAATATATATATATACTTAATATATTTAACGTTATCCGATAATCAAGTACTTTTATGATCAAAATACTCGTTTTTACGAAGTTACGTTAAGTTTATAAGTTTTTCTAAACTTTTCCTGAATTTACACTTTTTACCCTCAAGTTTCAAAATGTACAAGTTTAGTCCCTCATCTTTGGGAAATTGACACTTTTTACCTGAAACTATTTTATATCAAAACTTTTTGAAATTGGCAATTTCAACCCCTCTACCGAAACTGTTTTACAAAAATACCCCCAAGGTTACATTTTGACGCTTTTTACCTCAAAGTTTCCTATTTTACACTTTTAGCCCAAAACTTATATTATAACTAGTTTAACCATATTACAAAAATAGCCCTTCTAGTTTTAGTACGTACATGCACGTGTATATATCCAACCTTTATCTTTAGAAATTGTCCATTTCTAATCCCTAGAGTTTCCATGCAATATATTTCACGTATAATTACACCCTTGAACTTTCAAAAAGTTACGGTTTTAACCCATAGTTTACATGATTTTCAAATTAGGTCCGAATTACCATTTTAATATATGAAAAATTTGTAAAACGTTTATAAGCTCATTTCTAGCGTATTTTTAGTGCTTATTAGCTTATTTTCTCCTTATTGGGTCGGGCTGTGGATTGTTCGGGTTTAGTTTGGGCTTAATGGGCTCGACTATTAGGCTTTAGGCCCGTTTATCTTTGCGTATGAAATTAAAAGGTACGAGAGTTTCTAAAGGTTTTGTTAAGGATTTGTAACTCGTTTTTGACAAGATTTACAAGTTCAACTAGACAACGTTCATCTCTAATTATAACATGTGTTTATGGGTGCACCAACGGGTATTTTGAAGGGTATACCTGTGGGTATTTTAAACGGGTGTCATGGGTTTACCCACAATGGGTATGCCTCACCCGTCACCCATCCACCACCCACTGATGGGTACAAATTTTCACCCAAGACCCACCCGTGGGTGAAAAATGACGATTTTACCCACCCATTTATGTGCGGGTACCCGCGGGTTGCGGGTTTTTTCTCACCCATTTCCATCCCTATGTCGGTCACCCCAATTATAGTCTAGCTTATGTTAGCTCGTAGAGATATCGTTATTTACATTGTTTAGTAGTTAATTAGTTAGTTCTTTGCGTAGATTAGTTTAGAGTAACACCGTGGAGGAAGGACGGTCTTTCCCATCGTATGCCCGATCCACAATCCGGCTGTGAGGACGTAGTAGTTGTAATTATAAATACCCCTTCCATCCTTGGAAGGGTAGTGCTCTTTGATAATCTAACCTTTTCTTTTGTTTATCTCTAGAATCACCTCTCTACTCTCTTCATCTCTAACCATGGCTTTCTTGTATTATCACCATCCTAGACCACCCGAATCATCAAACAACATATTATTTACAATCCTACAAATGGTACCAGAGCCTAGGTTTTGTTGTTTGTGTTGATTCTCGTGGTTCGCTTTCATGGTTTTATACGGTTTGTTGTATGCGGTTTGTGTAGTTTTGTTGATGCGGATTGATGTGGTTCGTGTGAGATTTTGAGGATGTTTGTTATTGTTTGTTTCATGTTGTTGCTGCTGCTGATGCATATATGGTTATATGAAGTGACTAATCCGATGTCCTTAAGCAGTTTTTTTGATATTGTCAAATCTGTTTCTAAACTGTGTTATGCTTGCTTATCGATGCAGTTCAGTTTTCTGGATGCGATTTGCTTATATGATTCTATCATGCGATTTGTTACCAAAATTGTCCAAATGTGCGGTTTGTCATTTTATGTCCAGATTCGACGTACTGGATGCGGTTTGTCACAAAATACCTATGCGATTTGAGTAATTGTTAGTGATGCGATTTGTCTACTTAAATCAGATGCGTTTTGACGTTTATCTGTATGCGGTTTGTCAATAAGAAAAATGGCAGTATGCGGTTTGTGTAAAATGGTCAAAGCGGTTTGTCAAATTTAAAATTTGAAGCGACTTGTCAAATTGCATATAGATGCGGTTTGTTAGTTGATGAAGATGCGTTTTGACAGAAATTATTATGCGGTTTGACAAACAATTACTTATGCGGTTTGATGAAGGGTCAAGGATGCGATTTGTTGACCAATACAAGTGCGATTTCTTGACCAATCACTACCATATCAAAACCAACCATTCACACCAAAAATTTGAAACAAATATCACAAGAAACTTAAACCTATCATCATAATCACAAACTGCTGAAATCCAGCTACCATAAAACTGCAAGTAATCTCAGATTCAATCAACAAGATCAACCTTCAATAGACTCGAATCTCATTTTCAATGATCTCAGATTGGTCGTGTTTAATTAAGTATAACATCTAAGACCGTCATGGGGTCTATCACACAATACCATATCATCACAGATCTCATACATCGTGACTCGAACATAATCAATACAAACTAATCGATCTCAAATTCTTGTTTGTGGTTGCAAATCAACATCTTTTAAACACGTTTTCTTCATTGACCCATTTTGATGTTCATTCCTTTTGATATATCTGAATATACAAGATTCATCAAGTAACAAGATTGTTAAGTGATAAACTTAATTCGTTTTGATAACTAAATCACAAGATATTGCAAAAGAACTGTGATTTAATCCGATTATCTTGCATTATTAAAACCTATGTTTTGTTCGAACATAACAAGTTAAAGGAAACAACAATATTATGCGTTCCCTTTCCCTTTGTTCGGTGGTACCATGAAGCTAAATCATCACAAGATAAAGATAAAGTTATACCTACCTTGAAGTCATGTACCTTGATTCTAACCATCCCTGTGGCTAAAACGATTCAAGCCATCCCTGTGGCGATGAAGATGTGACTCAAACCATCCCTGTGGTGAGCCCATTCTTATCATGTTGTGCATATGAAGAATGAAGGTTGTTATGTGATAATGATTGAGTGAGAGTTGACTGCATTTGGATTTTAAGAATGTTAGGAGATGGGGGTGGATGAAGCCTTTTGATGCGTTTTAGGGTAGTGTAATATTAGGGTAAGGTGTGATGTTAGTGGGTGTGTTTTATACCCCGTGAATTTAGGGTATACAATGTGGTGTTTGGAGGACCGGATCTGGATATTAATATGGGCCGTGAATTATCAATGGGCCATGTGGTATTGTATTATTTTAGTGGATTATCAATGATCGTATGGTTGTGGATTAACATGGACCGAGTGGGATTAATCTCGTTGGATGATCTGCTTCTATTCAAATACATATGATTGAATGTATTTAAGAATTATTTGTTTGATCCTAATATGCGACTTATGTTTATCAGCATTTCATTTGATTGTGTCGTTGGATTTGGATGTGTGAAATGATATGTTATTGATCAATCCTATGCTAACGTGTGAGTGAGTATTTTTGGAGTCACACTTGGATCGGGTGTTCCAATTGATTATGGGCTCTAAGGTTACCGAGATTTGGATAATGGACTTGGATAATGCCTGAATTAATATCCGATGTGCACTTTGAGTTTTTAAGTTGGATATTATGTGATGTGATTAGGATATTTGATAATGAGATATGTCGATGATATTTGACAATGATATTTGATTATGAGATTTGATGATGAGACTTGTTGTGATGGGGTTTGATACTTTGGATTATGTATCTTCTCAAAGGGTACTTTGTCACGGCTTGAATTGTTACTGGAACTAGGTTGACTACGGGGTTGTTTGGATGGTATTTCTTATTTGGATTTAAAGTGAGGATTTCTGGGCACGTTTACTTATTTTCGTCTTCTTTCTTTCTACCCTTCCGCGAAGATGACTTGTCTGGGCATTTATAGAGTGTGATAAAGACTTGGATATTTAGTTACTTTTGTGATTCTTTCTCGTTTAACCCACAACGTAACTATCACTTCTGTGTCTCACGCAGTTGAGGATATGTCAAGAGGTTTTGTACATTGGGTACACCGTTTCTTTTTCACGAGGATTAGTACAAGTTCAAGTAACAAATCTGGGGAATTCTACTTCATGATCAAGTTTGGTATATCAGGTTTACTTCACCATGTAGTCACATCAATAACCGACAGCATATGTGGATGATGTGTTTACCAAAGGGCTGAATGGTTGAGATGTGATCAGCAATTCCCATAGAATATTCAATGCCACTGAATGACAATGATACTTCACAGTCTAAACAACATCTTTCAAGAATCTTCAGCGTCAGTCATGACTTTTCAAGATGTTTGCTTATGACAAGAACTTTTCGTGCAGATGGTTGTACACGTTAATGATGCTTCCGAAGGTTCAAAACCATCATGGGGGAGAATTGTTTAGGAAAAGGTGTTTATACTACTTGACTCAGTATGGTTTGTGAAGTTGTCTACATATGGGTAATGAATTGTTGATGATGGAGATTGAATAGTTGATGAACCGCTGCATGTTCCCCTAAAAACTGATATTCACCAAAACCAAAGTTGTTATAACACATTCAAACAAACATTGTTTATGGTTTTGTCTTGATTTTGTAAAATCCCGCGAAAGAATCTATTTCTCGGTTTGAATCGTAGACTTGTAAAATCCCGTGACAATGGAAACATCCTGGTCATAGTAAAGTGCATTTCCGGATCTATCTTACGGTTTATTCTTGGTCTTGTAAAATCCCGCGAAAGAAACTATTTATCGGTTTAAACCATAGAATTGTAAAATCCCGTGTAACCATCCTGGAGAAAGGAAAGTGTATTTCGAGGTCTTATCTGATGTTGGTGCTATAGTTTCTACTTCGAAGAAGGGATAAAAGGGTGTACTTCATGAATTGATGTGTGTTTGGATATTTGTCATGGCGCTTGGTTATTACATGGTTTTACGGGTTATGTGCTTTTATCCATGGTCGGATGAAAACCATTATCACAGCTCACTTAAAACGTCAAATGAGGCTAGATTTGAGCTTTAACCGTAAGATGTGACAACGCGTTAATTCACTATTATTTATTTGAAGTTGAAGTGAAATATCACGGCGAATGTACTTAGTATCCAAGGTATCGGGATGGTTGGATGAAGATTCTTCAAGATCCTTGTTCGAGCTTATTATCAAAAACGAAGACTTGGAAATCTAGTTATTGTTGGGTGACTTTTCCTTTTCTTTTACCACTGGGGAATTGGGCTCTTACCACCACAAAATAACTATCACTTTAAGGAGTTACGTTGTAGTGCTCAGTGTCACATTGAATTGTGGATTTTCAAGAGGTAATGTACGTCTATTACTTGATGGTTGGTTGGTTGGTTGAAGAGTATAGAGTACTTAGAGATTCAAAAGGGCATGAATTCTCGGCACCGCTCTTTGTTACATATGTGCAAGTTTAAGTCACAAGTTCGGGTTAGTTTACTTCAAGGTCAAATTCATCATATTGGGTTTTCTCCAAAAGTTGTCACGACAAAGATCCTACGGAATGATAATGGGGTTGATAACAAGTTTTGCTAAGAGATGATGAAAAGAGAGAGATAATGACGTTTGAACACAACAGTTCAAGCCTCATTCCTCACATGCCACCCACCAGGAGCTTGTTTGATGTTGGCTCCAGAAGGCTTTCCATCTTCATTGTGAATATGTTTGCATATCACTCAGATATTCCGCAATACCACAAGGATAATGCGAGGACTCATAAGATATAATCTCTTCCACATTGTGTGAAACAGAGTCTTCATTGAAAGTGTCCTAATGAGATTTATTGATGATCTCGTGGCTCTAGACTCAATTGTGCAAATTTGGGTCCTATTTCGAGACTAGGAGAGGGTCTCCTTCTTCAAAATCAACAATCTCTAAGAGAAAGTCGATAGATTATGTCGGTTCCTCATGAGAATGAAACAAGTCCTTTTAAGAGGAACTTGAGTGGTTTGGGAAGTTGAAGTGCATTGCGCCACCGGGTCCATGACGCCTTGTCTTCAATACCGATGTTACCTTGGTAACCACCAAGAGTATATGAATTGAACCCGGTTTCGCGCCTAAGGTTGAATAATTGAGGGCTATTTATTTTCACCCTTTCTCATTCAATTCTTTTTATTCTTCAACCCTTCATTGCTTACCGAGACTTCATAACTAGAACCTTGTTGGGTTAATTCCAAGACTAGCTCGGCCTTAGTCTCGCACTCTTCCCATGTCTCATTTTTCTTTTTTTCAATATACCTAAGGACTTATACACTATCTAGTGGATTGTCCTCGGTAGATCCCTCCTGCTCGGCGGATCATGGGAACAAATACCTAACCTTATCGTCCTAACATCACTATACATAAAGTAAAGTTGGTCGGTCTATTTGGTATTGTTCATCCGCCATTGAAACCAATTGAAAATCAATCCGTATAGTTGTGATATATTATCAAAGCATTTTGTACCGAATTGTTTTGATATTTTTAGAACAAGAGCTCCCCTCAACATTTGCATCAAGCATCATTGTAATAGAACTAATTTTCATCTTTGAGGGGTTGGCTTGCATCTAAGAGTAGTTATATAAAGAATGTGGTTTTCAAAATAGTTGCTCTCCCTCAATATGTGCATAGATATTTGAAAAATGTTTTGCACATATTAGGAAAAGACTGCACATTGGAATAAATTAATCATGTTTCAAATCTTTGTGGTTTAAGATAGATGCTCCCCCTCAACATGTGCATGGAAATTTTGAAATCGTTTGGCACATGTGGTAAGGAGAGCTTGTACATCCTTATAAAACCATGTATCGAAATATCGCTTTAACCAATTTAAATCACAAATTCTCCCCGATCACAATTATCAAATCATTTGAGATTTGTGATCTCAGAGATTTAAATTGATTTTGAAAGCTTTTGAGGAGAATTGTGACTTGATTATGAAAACATTTTAACCGATAAGGATCGGATTATGAGACTTTAAACTCCATTGATTAAACATGCCACCTATCTTTCGAAAACAATTGTATGACAAATAACCTTTGATTTAATTGAAATTATTCTCCCCTCAATCAATGACATAAGATGTTGATTGAGAGATAGATATTTTGACAAACGTTAAGTCCGATGATTTTCAAAATAGAGTCCGAGTTATTTTTCAAAGCAATTAGTTTTCATTAGATAGTAAGTAATTGTTTATAGAATCAGAGCATGAGTTTTGAAAAACAAGATAAATCATGGCTCTTTTCTTTCAAAGAAAAGCCGGTTATTGCCTGAAATAACAATAAACCATGGTTTCACTTTCTCCCAAAAATATTGTTTGATTTTTTTTAAATTCGAACAACATCTAAAGTCCCGTGTCATTCTTTGAATGACAGCACAAAGATCGTAGATATTTATCGAATCGAGAAAATCATGACAAAACGGCAATATTTTTTGGAATTTTTCAAGATTTTTTAAATTTTTATGGATTTTTGAAAGTTTTATATTTTTCTATTTGCTTTTGAAGGTTTTGTAATTTTGTATTTTGCTTTTCAAAAGATATTTACAAGAGATGGATGAAGAAAGACCTTTACCTCGCCTTCCTCTTGAAGACGTTTGAGTGTTTCCGTTGTAGACTCTTTAGACCAAGTTGTGGGAGGATAAACTCAAACGTTCTCTAGGAAGAGCTTTGGTGAAGATGTCTTCTAACCGATATTCATCCTCACAAAATAGAGTTCCACCACACCGCTTTCTACTTGCTCCCGATGAAATGATGTCGAATGTCGATGTGCTTTGCTCTTGAGTGTTGTACATTGTTTCATGAGAGAGCAATAGCACTTTATTATCACAAGATGTAGGATTTTGTTGAATTCAAAGCCATAGTCGATAATCGAGATCTCATCCATAGGATTTGAGCACATCAAGATGACATGGCTATGTATTCACCTCTATAGAGGAAATAGAAGTACTCATTTGCTTCTTTGAAGACCACCACAAGCTTATCACCCAAAAACTAAGCACCTCCGCACGCATTTCGACGAGTATCTTAACATCCCGCATGATCAAGATCTACATAGGTCGTTAGTGACATACCGGTGTCCTTGGTACCAAAGTCCCATATTGATGGTTCTTTGAGATACCGAAAGACCCGCTTAACCGCTTCAAGGTGCTTTTGGTAGGCTTAGCCGGTATCTAGCACACATACAAACAAATGAACAAGATGTCCGGTCTACTAGCCGTGAGGTACATCGTGATCCAATCATACTACGATATTTCGCTTGGTCTACCATGATCCCCGAGTGGTCCTCATCTAGTTTAGTACGCTCTATCATGGGAGTGTCAACAGGTCACTAGAATCAAATCCAAATTTCTTTAAAATCTCATTTGCATATTTAGATTGATTTATAAAATGCCTCCGGACTTTGTGAAATTTGTAATCCCAAGAAAATGACATTTGTCTCATCATTGACATTTGAAATTTAGAACCCATTTCATTTGAAAACGGTCACACTCATTGAGGTCACGAGGTAAAGATGATATCATCAACATATATTTGAACGTGAATTAAATGTTTGCTCGACTTCGGTGAAAAATTTCGGATCAATCTCCTTTGTCAATCCAAGAGATAGAAGAAACTTTGATAGCGATCATACCATGCCCTCGAGCTTGCTTTAAACCGTAAAGAGCCTTCTTCAAACGATAAACGTGAGTAGGATGCTCGATTCACAAAGCCTTCAGTTGGCCGACATGGACGACTTCTTTAAGATCTCCGCTTAGAAATGCCGCCTTTACATCCATCCGATAGACTACCATGTTCTTACTTGCAAGATTAGCCAAGAAGATTCTTATTGCCTCGATACGCAATGGAGCAAATGATTCTTCAAAGTCAATACCTCCTCTCGACGGTATCCTTTTGCAACCAATCGAGCCTTGTTCTTTAAAACATCACCATGCTCATCAAGTTTTACTTTGAAGATCCATTTTAGAGCAATGATCATAGCACAACTGGAGCAGTACTAATTCCCATACATCTAGTCGATCAAACTCATGAATTTCTTCTTGCATGGCATTGAACCAACTGCCTTCATTCATGGCGGTTTTAACATCTTTGGTTCGATCTTAGAGAGTATCGAGTTAAAGAAGCACCATAAGGCATCGGTTGCAAGTTGTTTCCGTGTTGATACTGGGACGAGAGGGGTTTCCAATGATGTTGTCTAATGGATGATCATGTGTCCATTTCTTAAGGTGTTCATGTGGTTGTTGTTGAGGAACCAAGTAGCAGAGTCGATTTCTTCGATGAAGATGGTTCGATGATGATTCAGAGCAAATATGTTCTCAAAGGGTTCGTCTTCGGAGGAGCAAAGGGTTTTCATCATATGTAACAAAGAAGAACATTTCCATTATGTACACTCGATGATTGATGATTTGTTGATGAGACAGAGTGATCGCAGCAGCTCTTCTTGACTTAATGACATTGAAACCGGAAGGGTTAACTTCATTGACAGGATAGAGGCACCTCGCTGATGGAACCGATATATCATTAGCACTTGGTTCATAATGTTCATCAAACATTGGATCAAATAATTTCTTTAAATCATCTTTCAAGGAGGTACATAAGGAGTTGCCGGTGATGGATTAGACACAAGAGTAGAACCGATAGGACTAC
Source organism: Chrysanthemum lavandulifolium (assembly GCA_022545495.1). Taxonomy (NCBI): domain Eukaryota; kingdom Viridiplantae; phylum Streptophyta; class Magnoliopsida; order Asterales; family Asteraceae; genus Chrysanthemum; species Chrysanthemum lavandulifolium. Next base: position 119,613,860 of record CM040243.1, read on the forward strand.
TTGATAAAGGTTGAAATGCGGGTCCGTAATGGATTGTCCCGGAGCTATTTGACCGTCTCGCTCATCGAACGTAACGTGAATTGTTTCCATGATATTTTGGGTTCTCTTGTTGTAGATTCGGTATCCTTTTCTCGCTTGGTGCATAACCTACAAATACTCCAATGTCCGCTTTAGCTTTTAGTTTACCTAAATCTTGACCGTCATTAGTTGGGTAACATAAAGCACCAAACACACGAAGGTAGGATAGATCGGGTTTTCGTTTATGGACAAGTTCATATGGAGTTTTTCCATGAGAGGTGTGAATAAGGGAATGATTTTGGGTGTAGCAAGCAAAGTGGCAATGGCTTCACCCGGAGAAACATTGGAACCTTTGAGTAAATAAGCATTGTTCTAGCGGCTTCCACAAGAGTTCAATTTTGTCTTTCAACTACACCGCTCGCTGAGGGGTTCGTGGAACACTTCTTTGATGACCGATTCCAACACTTTCATAAAAGCGGATTAAATCTTTGTTAACGAACTCGTGCCATTGTCTGCTCAAACAATTCTAACAAGATCGTTAAGTAGAACTTGAAGTTGCTTGATAAGTTTAATGATGACATCCGGAGTTTCATCCTTTGTCCTCAAAAACTTTACCCAAGTGAATCGAGAGTAGTCATCGACAACGACTAAAATATATTTCTTCCCATTAATAGTTTGAACTCTCATTGGTCCGCATAAATCCATATGAAGGGTATGAAGAACTTCCATTCTTGAGTTTGTGGGTTTTGGTTTGTGGGCATATTTTGTGCTTTTTCCCAATTGGCAAGTCGAACAAAGATGATCTTTTCATACTTTAACTGGGCAATCCTCTTACTAAGTCCTTTCGAAAGATTGTTTATGGTACCAAAGTTCAAGTGATTGAGACGACGGTGCCATAGCCATGACTTAGTTTTGGAAGCCCTTGACAGCAAGCAGATGGGAGAAGATTTCATCATATCTTCGATAGAGATGGTGTATAGGTTTGAACCACGAGTTCCTCTGAGAAGTTCCACACCATCAAGTTCTCTAACAAAGCAAGTATGTTTTCTGAAGGCCACTTCTAAATCTGAGTCACAACCACGTAATCTCACTATCTCCAACCACGTAATCTCCATAACCCATAATAGCACCAAAATGATCGTTTCGGAATCTCACAGTTCCGATGAATTTGCTCATAAAGTTCATGAGCCGTGACCGGTCTCCAGTCATATGCTTGGAATAGCACGAGTCCGGTACCACGTAATCCATTTGAACGATCCGCAGCTGAACATAGACAATAATGGATAACTGGATAATTGGGATCCCCATGCAAGAATAGGTTCCATTTGGTTAGTAACAGTGATTGGAACACCCACATCAGAAGTAGAAACAATAGAATCATTAGAAATAGATGCAGTGCTAGTGTCCATATTTGACCTATTCAAAGTATGTTCACTTCTTAAGGGAATAGTTCTACCAGTAGGCATCCATTTTCTAGTGGGCATTGATTCAACAAATTTAAGGCACAACACATTAATCTTATGGCTATTAGGTATCCATTGATAACCTATATTACTAAATTTCCTTCCTGTGGGTTTCCACTGTTTTCTAACTTTCTTTCGCCTTTGCCTTTTTGCCTTTTTAGCTTGAATTTTAACATTAACAGTTTTAGCTGGGCATTTAACAACATTAGACAAATCATTCACACCACATTCAAGATTAGTAACAGAAACCACGCAATCATCATTACAAGATTTGCCAAAAGTAGTAGAATTCGTGATTAATTACAAGACGCTTAGAGCTAACACTAGAATCAACACGATTCGCCTTATTCAAATTCTCCCTAAGGTGATCTTTCTCTCTTCCATTGAATATTCCTAGCATGCAAGGTCCTGTCATTCTTTGTGTTGCCTTGAGGCTTTGACCCGCTTGCTTTGGTGTCACTTACCCCGTAGGAATTGGAACATTAGTTGGTTGATCTACTTTTGCATTCTTGATTTAGAAGTGTTTGGATCCGAACTATTTTAAGGCACATTGAAGCTTACATGCTTAACATTAGGCAATCGAGTGAGGCATATCAAGATTGGCGTTCTTAAAGTCACCATAGAACAAGGCACAACTATTTTATTCTTCTTACTAAAGGATTTAGGGCAAGTTGCTCTTAAGCATTCTAATGAGTTCTCGAGATCGTTTGGCTCGAATGCAAGCAAACCTAATTTCTATCAAGAGGCTTATTTATGAAGTCCTCTTCCACAATCTCACGGAGACATTCTAGACTATCCTTAAGGTGAGCAAAATAGTTATGAAACACAAGTTCATTATTCCTAAGATGAGGAGGAATATATTTAACAACACAAGATATTTGCGATCGAGGATGACTTTGATGCAACATTCTCATTAAAATAAGTGGCGTTTCCTTGTTTCCGACTCCTCGATTCTCAATTTCCTTTTGTAAAGACGTTATTTTTCATTGTTTTTGTCACAAGTGACTTTCATTGAATCATATAACTCTTTAAAGTGTCGCTTAACTTTTCATTTTCTTCTAGAAAACTTTCGCTTTCTTTTGTAAAGCATTAACTAAGTTTTGAAGATGAAAAGTTTGAGAAAACCGAGAATCTAAAGGAGGAGGCATTTGGGAGCCACCACATTGTTCTTTTCACCCTTTAATTGAGATATTTGGGCTTTCAACTTTCTCGATCGTGTTACAATGAGCTTGAATCTGCTCGTCACGTTTGTTTATCCGAAAAAGCGCATCTAACTCTTGAACATCCGAGGATGTCTTGATATTTGAGGTTTTGACATTTTCTTTAAGATGTTGATATTTTAGTTGTAGATCAAAATGTTCAACTTCTAGTTTAGAAAGATGTTTTACCAAATTATCGTGATCATCCCGATCAATTTTCTCACTTAGTTCGAAGTTTTTGTGTTCAAGCTCAATGACACGATCATGGGAAACTTTCAATGCAATAGATAATTCATGAAATCGAGAAGCGAGAATAGAGTGCTTAGTAACAAAGATAAAACACGCCTTAAGCAACACAACTCGAAATCAAATTCTCATTTAAGATGTGCAAGTTCTTTCTTTCAACTTCATTATATTTGAGTTCTGTCAGTAATCATTGACTTCAACTATCATTGCATCAAATTCCTTTTCCATTTCTTTAATGTCGAATTTATCCTTTTGAAGACTCTCAAATTGACCTTTTAATTGTTTGAAGAAAGGCATGACCTCGGTTAAATAACATTCTTTTGTTTGCTCAAAACCCTTTCCCCTCGATTATCCCAAGTGGGTGTGATTCTCTTTTACACATTTTCTCAAAATCAACAAACGGTGATAAACAACATATAGGTTGATTAAGGTCTTGCTATTAGTGGCAATAGATCTAGGAACTAGATGCATTGGTGTATTTGGAGGATACATGTAGCTACTGTGCATTTTCTTAAGGGAGTGTTTGTTTCAACAAGTACATTAACTTTTAGCTTATCCATGTCTTTCTTCCAAAAGATATGTTCAGGGGTTAATTGAGTTTGAGGCTTAAACATGTTCAAGGATATCCAATTTTCCTTAGTGTAATCATGGGGTTTGATCGTTATGTTTTAATCTTTATACGCAGGATCGTTAAGCTTCTTATTCATTTTCTCCCTAGATGCATCATCTAGTTTTCTATCTTCCTCAGTGCACTCAATGCAACTAGGTTTCTGTCTAGGTTTAAGAATCTCATTGCCACCATAGATTACATTTTGAGCGCTTTTGCTATCTTACCATACTGTGGTCGATTCCTTTATAATGGGGATACTATGCTTATCACGAGAACTCTATGCTTAGTGATCATGTGAGCGATCTCAATGGTATTCCCTTGTACGTATAACTTATTTTCAAGCTTGTTTTTCAAGGTTTTAGATTAGAAAATCATTCAAAAGTTTTGATTCCTTAGCATCAATTCTTGCTTAAGCATTTTAACATTTTCTTGAAGTTCTTGTTTTTGCTTAGCGCTTTAGAAAGCTTTTCTTGTAAGGAGTTTAACTCTTGTTTTAATACTTTTCTCTAAACTTACTTTTTCCAATAGTTGTACGCATTTGGTCATCCATTTTCCGCTCACGGTGGTTAACTCAAACTTAGCACTGCTCATAAATAGCAACTTGTTCTTTATAGGCATTCGATTCGTAAACAAGCGTAATCATCATGGGCACATGCGGTGTATTCATAAAAATATAGTCATCATTGACCGCGAAGATGCATCACTTGGTACAGCCTCACTTTCGCTTTGTTTCACATATTTATCATATGGGACAACATTGATATTACCCATATTTTCAATATATGACTCAAAAGTTTCATTGATTGTACTTTGTCATGTATCTTTTGCCCATCAACATCATCGTATAGTTTAATACCTACGAGATGATTGATTCTTTGGATGGACTAGCTTGTTGTGGTGAGGGACCTTTGAGAGACCATTGGAGAAATGCTAGCCATGAAAATTGTCATGCGAGGTTCATCATCAATGTCTCGAGTCGATGCATCACGTTCGGCGACTTGAAAGGCATTCGATGATTATGACCTATCTCCGAATTGGTTGCTCATCCACATCTCGCATCATATGTCTTGGCATTGCCCTCAAGAAGAAACAACAACTCCTCTTCATCCAACACAGCTCCATTATCCTGATCTTGCACAAGTAACATCTTGTCTTTGAAGTACTCTGCATTTTGAGGGCGTTTTGGAGAAGTGCAGTTCCTTGCTATGTGTCCATCACCACCACGGTTGTAGCACTTAATTTGCTTTGCTTGTCCTTGATTTCCATTCCTTCCCCTATACTGATTTTCCACATACCCTCCTCCTACTCCACCTCTTCTTTGTTCATATTGTCTTCCTTGAGTGGTTGCGAGATAACCTTTCCATCTCGACTAAAGCATGATTGTGTAGATTGGATGCGATCCTAATTTCATTGTTAGTGAGAAGTCTCATTAGTATGTGGAGTGAAGGTTAAGTCTTGTTTAACCATAAGAGCCGCTTGATTGATAAAGTTTTCCATGACCGCATTGGCATCAGTTGTTTGAAACTTGGATCCGAATAACTTGAGAAGCTTTGGTAGTAATTCCAACATTGGTGTAAAAAGTCAGTAGAGTCATTTGATGAACTTGTTTCTCCCGTTGGTTTTGAACCGATCCGTAATCCTTTTTTCAAACATAGCATGTCTCTCATTCTCAAGAAGAAATGCATAAAGTTGCTCATAGTTGGTATTCTTCAATCCTTTGGTTAGCTTCATAGAGGTGACAAACTTATGCCATTCAGATTCATGTTGTTCAAAACTTTGAATTCAAATTGAATATTTGGCATGGTCATTTTGATATTCCTCATATCATTCACAAGTTTGTGGAATCTCATGTAATACTCATAGACACTTTCTTCCGGCTTCATCTTAAAGTGTTCAAATTCATCATACGACTATGATTCTCTGCCTTCCTTAGTTAATTCGTAACCCGAGAGAAGCATCTTGACATTATCCCAAACCGCCTTGGCTTCGGTGTTATGATTGATAAGCTTGTAGATGTCTTTTGGAAGACCTCAAGTATAATGTTAGAAGCCCCGATGTCGAGATCGAATCTCTTTTCTCCTTATCATTGAGCTCATCATACGCTTTTTGGTCCGTCAATTCCATAGATCATTGTTCCATCTGCAATGTGATCAATTAAGTCTCTTGTAGTCTCAATCGATAAGGTCCTTCATCAATAGACTTGAGAATGTTGACTCTGTTTTCCTTTCCAAGACAAGACAATCGATTCGTTGTGCCCAAGAGTCGTAGTCGGTTCATCAAGCATGGGTGGATTTAGTATCCGAACCACCGCTGAACATCTTCAAAGAAGATGGAGATGATTGTAGGTACGTTGGTAGACATGTTAACAGTTACACGGATTTTATAACTTTATGATTAAACCGGAAATAGATTCTTTCACGGGATTTTACTAAATCAAGAGAAAACCGTATTGCAACCAAAAATCAACCAAGTCGCTACGAGTTCATGAACCAAGTCGCTAATCACCAAGTCGCTAAGTAACAAGTCGCTAGTGCTCCAAGTCACTACACAGTCAAGTCGCTAAAGAGCAACTCGCTACGGTCCATGTCGCTAACACCAAGTCGCTAAGCACCAAGTCGCTAAGTAGTCAAGTCGCTAAAGAGCAACTCGCTAAGGTCCAAGTCGCTAACACCAAGTCGCTAAGGATCTTAAGTACAAAGTCGCTAACAAAGTTGAAAGCAAGTCGCTACTTTCACCAAGTCGCTAGCCGTAGTGGAGAATCCACTAAGTTGTACTATTTGTCGGCTTGTCTCAATAGACAAGTCGCTAGGACCAAGTCGCTACCAAAAAGCACTACAACTCGCTACCTTTTTCTGAAGCAAGTCGCTATGATGAAATTCACTACGAGAACCAAGTCGCTACCAAGAAAAACTTCTAAAACACACTTTTCAATCCAAAACAAGCTCAACCACAATGATTCAAGCTTACCAAATCAAAATCCAAGCACATACAATGATTCTAAACACAAAAGTACACCCAAAATTCAAACTTTAACACTAGAAATGAACCAAATGATGCAAAAACCACTAAACTTTTTCAAACTCAAAAACCATCTAAAAACCACTAGAAATCCAAGGATATGTAAGAGATGATCTAACCATGGCTCTTGATACTATTTGTAACATATTGGATTTCACAAACACATCAAACCATAAACACAAGAGGCGTATAAATGATGTTTTAGAGAGAGAAAGTTAGAGGTTGGGAACTTTAGTGAGAGAAAGAAAAATCTTATTATGAGCTCCAACTCTCTACCTTGGAAGGTAGAGAGTATTTATAGTTCTTTACATAAGTCGCCATCTACGGGCTGTGGATCAGGCATACAGTGGGTAAAGACCCGTCCGTCCTCCACGGTGTTACTAAACTAAATACTACTAAACATTAACTAATCTATGAATATGAGCTTTATAATGATTACATATACTTGAGGTGACCGACTCTTTAATAACTGGATTTACTAAATCCTAACAATCATCATATTGTCGAAAGGGTCTTCCATCTCCGTATTTAACCTTTTCGATTTGGGGATTGCCATTTTCCAAAGGGCAATCTCTGGCTAAGTGGCCCCCTCCACATGTGTCGCATCCTACTCGAATAGCATGCACATTTTCCTGCAGTTTTTTCATATCTCGGCCAAGGTTTTCAATCTTATTAGTAATGGCCGCAATGTTATCCAAGTTGTTTTCCCTTCCTCTATCGTCACCATTTTGAATTCAATGGCCCGAATTGGTCTTGATAGTCTGCCATTTACCTTTGTAGAAAATATTGATCACCAGGTTTTTGAATAGTCTCCCAAGCTTGATACAACGCCTTCTTGTTTAAAATTATGGATCTCCATGAGTTGATTTGATATCTTCGAAGGAGGACAATATCTTTGAATGAAATGTTTCTTTAGGAGAGCCCATGTATCAACTGCCCCGGCGGGCAATCTATCAATCCATCTTCTTGATGCCCCAGCAAGTGTTATAGGGAAGACTCGGAGCATAACCGCGTCATGAGAAACACCAGGTGTGTTGAAAAGGCTTGCGATATACAAGACGTTTTCAACGTGTTCGTAAGCATCTTCGTCTCTATTTCCGGAGAAAGGGTTAACACGTAGCTCCCTCATAAACTGTTCTTTGATCTCAAAACGGACTTCAGCTCCAATAGCCGGCCTAACGAGCCCTGGCCCTTGTTCATCCCTAGTCATAGCCAAATATTCCTTGAGAGTGGGGTTATCAATGTCCACAACAGCCATGGTACCAGAAACTTAAAGGAAATCGTGAAAAAACAAAAAATTTAAATAAACAAAAATAAAAGACTTAATAAAAATCCTAATATAACTCCCCGGCAATGGCGCCAAAAACTTGATGCAGGATTTCTGACCAGGTTTTAATATTTATAATAGTCTCGTTTACCTATGGTCCACCTTTTGCACTCACAGGCAGTGTACCCGGTCGTGTGTAGTGTAGTAATCGGTAAAACCGAGGTCGTTCCAAGAGCTATGTGAATGGATTCTAATTAAGTTTACGTGCCACTGTTTTTAACTGGTTTAAGGTTCTAATGATTAATTAACTAATAAACAAGAAATAAATGCCTAAAAGAAATAGAGGTTGTGATCAATAGAGGGGAAGTGTGCTAACCTAATTACTCATCCTATCGTGTAATGTTCATGTTTTATTACTTCCAATTGATTCAAGTGGGGGTTTAAGTCGTTAGGACAACATTTGGTCAATTCGTCCTAACCTATCGGTAAAGGCTCCTACCGACTTCAAAGGTTTACCCTTTAGGAGTCGAGTGGTTTCTAGTCACCTAAGCCAAGTCATTAAGTACCCTACATGAAAGATTCGAAATAATGAGTGCCCGAGCGCCAGCATCTTAGACACTCATCCCTAACTTTTTAAGTTCATCCGGACGCCCGACGATCATTTGGTCAGTTCGCACAAGCGAGAAAGGGTCGTCAGTTGGTCAATTCTTACCTTTCTCAACTCTACCTAACTACTTAGGGTCAGTTGGTCAATTATCCTAAGCAACTAGATACGACCGCATTACAAACCTATCGAAGCTAGGGTCACTACCAACGAACTATGCATGCATACGCTAGAAACAATTATACAGAAGCATAAAAACATAAACAAAACATTCAAAGAATCATAACTAGGCTAGCACCAAAGGTGCTTAGCTGATCATATTAAAAGAAACAATGAATTCGATGTTTAACATAATGAAAGACATGAATCAAAAGTAAAAGATAGAAATGATCGCTAATGCTTATCGATATGGAGTGATTCCTCCCTTGGAGATGGCTCCGTATGCTCCGAATGATCTGCCTTTGGAACCCTCTTCACATTTTCTGACTTTGAGTTGTGAGTGAATGATATGAAATGCATAATTTAGAGCTTGTATTTATAGGAACGATCCTAGTTACGGCTTAACTTGAGTTGAGAGTTACACCATAACTTCAATAATCCTCCAAATAAAACTCTCGTTAAGCAGGTTACGGCGTAACACTTGGGAAAGGTTACATCGTATCTTCAATACATAACTCTTTTGGGTAGACTACGGCGTAATGCTTGTGAGGAGTTACGGTGTAGTTGATGGAGGCGCAAAATGTTTCTTGACCTAGATGATTATGGTGTAACCTTAGTTGAGAGTTACGCCGTAATTGTTGTTAAGTAGGCAATCCAAGATAAAGAACTGGCTACGGCGTAATGTGAGAGAATCAGTTACGCCGTAGCTTCTTCATGACTAGCATACTATCATAATCCGTTAAGAAAATATCCAAGTCCGCTTCTCTTAAGCTCCAATGCTCATAATTTACCTGAAAGTGAAATATAAAGGAATACAAGCGTAAATCCATATAAATGATATAAAATACGAGCATTATCGGGGGAAATTGACACTTAAAAGTCATGACTATTTGATGTTATCAACTACGTTGGACCTATTGGACATTTTAGACTTGGGACGGTATAATATATTGAACTCGGAATGAATTTAATATATTAGACGCGGAACGGACCTAAAATATTCGATGGGCCAAACTAGTTCTTATAAATAATAGTGAAACATAAACCCATAAAATTTTATAATTACAAAGTGTTAAAACTTAGTAATAAGTGTTAAAACTTAAATTAGCAATATTAGCAACACTAGTAATAAGTGTATATTTAGTTCGGGGTATTATTATCGACTTATACCGGTTTATTTGATACGTGTATTAACTTGTAATTAATATTGAAATACTTGACTAACGATATGTATTTGTTAGTTGTGATATTGGTACGTTTCGGGAGATTGAGATTGGGACTTGAATTTGGAGTATCGGATACTCAAGGAAATTAACATACGATTTATGATTTGACATTTGACATATATAATCGGATTGGACATGTTAGAGTTAATGGATCGTTATTAATAGACAATTGTACAAATTGAACACTTCGGACTAGAGACGAATACAATATATTAGACTCTATATGAATTTAATATATTTGATTCGTAACGGAGTTAAATATTCAATTGACAATTATCAAACTAATAACGAGAATTTAACCTATCAGTGACCTAAGAATACGGTTTAATTAATTTTCAAGTCCTTATTAATTAAAGCTTAAACTTATATTTTTATAAACATAAATCGAATTTTCCAAACTATTTGGGATTATGGAGAAATTACCGAAACTTACCAATTGACCTAATTATATTTCATAGGTAGTTGTCATTATTTTCTAGTTTTCTTTGGTTTGCTTGAGTATTGTAGGTATTTCTTTGTTGATGCCTTTCCTCTTTCGCGTGATTTGTATGATGAGTCTATGTTTCTTACCACCACACAAAACGTTAAAACTAAACTTTTTGGAGAATGATAATGGACTTTTGAAAGTAATGATATGAATAATCGAAGAAAACTACGTCACGTTATCTTTTATTGAATTCGTTATCGTATGAGCCGTATTGTGAGAGAATCGTATACGTAGTAGGTTGCGCTCGTTTCTGTTCCATCATACTCGTCGTACCTTCTTCTAGATGCCGTGAAGATTAGCTATAGATGTCAGTCGTGTTAGTTGTGAATAGTGCATTGTTGTGGCTAAGGTGAGTTTCATAGCCCCATTTTTAACTATGTTTTATCTAAATTGGGGTGAGAAAGCATGCTACTATTTTCTTGGACCTGCTTTTACTTTTTGATTTGCTTATGTGTTGACTAGCAAAAGATAGATATGTTGTAGATGTTGACTTAGATTAGAATAGAAATCCTTGCTATGACTACGCAACCTAGATAAGAATAAGTATCTACTCCGACCTAGACCAAGGTAGCATTGATTTTAGGCTTTGCTATGACCGTGGTACCTGGATAGAGTCTCTCGGGGCCCTGCTGAGATCTCGATTGTGTTATTGGAAGGATTGTTGATGGAATGTGATTGGAATGTTTATTGTATATCTGTCTTAGTCTCACATAGCAAATAAACTCTATCAGGTCCACTACTGAATTTATGATTAAACCTATGAACTCACCAGTGTAAACTGACCTTTTTACATGTTTTCTTAGGTTTAAGGCAATAGCTCACTATTGGAAGACGCTTGGAAAGGGGCATGGTCATAGGTGACTCTGATAAACAATTGGGACCGCTTTAAACTTCTTTATGGGCCTATTTCCGCACTACTTTCATATAATGTAAACTGAATGTTTTCAAATAATGAATTTTATTCCAAATGAATGAAATAAAAATCATTCTTTGTACCTTATGTTGTGATGCCAATATGGTAGCACCCCAAGGTTTGTATGCTTCCGCTGGACCCTATTTTGGGGGTGTTACAATGTTCATTTGTGTGAACGACTCCTTTATACTCGTGGGCTTAGCTCCACGACACTAGCATTGTGGAGACTAAGTTGTCTTCTAGAGGCAGCGCACAAATTGTTGATGAGCGTCAGGCTTGGTCTTCGAGGTCTAAGTTGTTTCCATGCTTCAAGTACTGGTTGTTGACTATGCTTTTGTGCTATTCGTATATCTCGCACATTGTATGTTAGTTGTTGTTGTATTGACTCCGATGTAGATATTGTTCCATCGTCATTCCCCGGACCTGAGGTGGAGACATACAAGAAGTACTTCAAGTGTTGTCTACAAAGAACTACTTCAAGATTTATGATAACGTTCTAGAGGTATGTACAATATACATAGACAATATACATATCACATGTTTTATGCCATTTTATATATTTATATATATTATCAATCACAAAATTCTTTTACTTGCACTTTTGTCTACAACTTTTTAGGTGCTCACAGAATGGACATTGGCTTATCGCTTAATTAACGCTCACTACATTCATTTGCTTTTCAAAACAATCAAAATTGTAGGACATGATTTATGGAAGTTTATTACACTAAAGTTACAAGCATAGTTTTAAAAAGTGCGCCTAGGCGCGCCTCGGCTCAAGCTCTAGGGATTTTTTCGGATCGAGGCTCACGACATGCATGAATCCCATAAAAAGTGCAGCGCCTTAGGGCTTTTTGTGCCTTTGCGCCTTGGGGCTTTTTGCGCCTCGGAGATGTAACAGGTTTTGGGGCTTTTTTCTAAATATTAAGATACGATACATGGGCCTTATAAGTTATATGCATGACCTTTTAAGTTATATATAATAACCCTAATTTTGAAAGGAGCTAATACACACAATCAAGTGGGTAACTATAGATTCTGATCATTTTACAAATATGTAATCTCTCTCAAGTCATAAGTTTATATGTTGAACTGATTTTTATTGATTGTTTATTTTAATGATTTGTAAATAACGTCATAAGTTTATTTTATCTTCAAGCATCACATCATAGGGTGAGTAATTGTATGATTTGTAATATTGAACTGATTTTATGTTTATTTTATTGATAGTTATTTTTTAACAAGTTACTTTGTTTCATTAAGTATTTTCTTTATGACATAGTATCATGAAAATGTGGCATTATGTCTTGAATATTAATATTTTGATTGCTTGATATTTAGGGTTAAATTGTGAGCTTTGTTACATATAAGTCTGCAAGTGTAGGACACAAGTATATTTAGTCTGATATGGATTTTAATCTATATGTAGTTCATCGAGCCAAAGATTTGATCCGTTTGAGAAGTGACAACTGATCCATTTTAATCTTTATAATGGCTATATGTGTCATGTATTAAGTATTTAATGTTCTTTTGTGTTATTTAATCTACATAAATGGACATATATATTATAAAAAAAACTTAGTATATTTAGTGTGCCTCGCATTCATGAATCTCGCGCCTTGGTATGTGCTTCGCCTCGAGACTCTTTGGTCTCCTTCGCGCCTTAGTGCGCCTTGAGCCTTTCAAAACATTGGTTACAAGCATAAAAATTTGTAGTATAATTGACTTATTATATATTATTCCTTTCAGAAATCATTCGCCATGACAATAAACAAGAGCCAAGGGCAATCGCTTTCAAAAGTCGGATTGTATCTGTCACGTCCTGTTTTCACGCATGGACAACTATATGTGGCTCTTTCACGTGTCAAAAACAAAAAAGGTTTGAAGGTTGTTGTTTCAGATGCGGATGGTAACCTATCAAAAACTACTATAAATATGGTATATAAAGAAGTTCTTCAAGGTCATGATCAAACGGTCAATAAATATATACAGTATACATATTACATGTTTTGTGGCATTTTTCTTATTTACACTTATTATAAATCCCAAACTTCTTTTATTTATATATTTTTTAAATTTATTAGGTATTCACGTAATGAACCTTTTGTTGAAGTGTTAGAATGGTTAGTACATACATTTGCTTATGAAGACAAACATATTAGAGATTACGAGGCAATGAATGTTTATTACACAGATATTAACAAGCATTGTATTTTATACTATCAGACACTTATAACTTATTATTCCGTTACAAGAAAACTTCATAGCGTTTACGTTTGTTGTTCTTTTTTACTTTATTCACGTACTTACTTTTTTTAATCAAAATCCCTCTAAAATCCCGTGGATTCCACGGGTCTATAAGCTAGTATGAATATAAAAGAAAATTTCGACTTTGTTAAATTAAAAATGACATATATTTAAGTTAATTGTTATGTTAATTTATTATGCATTAAATACATAATTACTTTAAATATGAAAATAAAAAACGGATTATTTAATGTGCCTTAAACATTGCCCAGTAAACATTGTTTAGCAAACCCCTTAGGGGGGGTGGGGCTCGGGTAGGCAATCGGGTTCAGGTACCCGATCGGTAACACCGATACTTGGTGGTCGGGTAGTGCTATTCGGGTAGGAAATCGGCTACCAAGCCCGATTGGTGTTTACTTTTGTTTTTTGAAATTTTGGAACGTTGGGGACTAGCCAACGGCTAGTTGCACCCTTTAAAACCAAATATCCCAAGAGTGTGAAATAGATATATGATGGAGATGATGGTGGTGGAGACGGTTGTGGTGGTGATTACCCGAACCAGAAACAATACTCATGGTCTCTAGACTCCTCGTCTTGGTGATGATGTTTGCGTAGAGTGGCTGTGGTGATGGAGAGATGGGAGGTGGTTGCGATGGTGGTGATGTTGTTGTCGATTGTTGGGTAGTACAAGAGATGGAGAGAAGATAATATCTTCTCTGTTTTCCTTTTTGTGTTGAACAAGTGAGAGAGAAACAAAAAAATGGGGTATGATTTTATGCAAAAAAAAAAAAAGAAAAAATAGGTATTAAGACTCACCCTCCACTTAGGGTAGTGTTAGGGTAGAATTTTTTGAATGGAGGATTTTTATTGGATAGATGTGATGACAAATGATTCAGTCTTAGAGTCACCTCCTCCCCTTATAACAATACACAAACAAATTGAGAATAAAACTATAAAGCATTTAAAGTCACGTAAACAAATTGGTGGTTACATATTTTCATAATAGCCTTTCTGATAGAGATCTTTACATTCTCATTAAATCATATTTAATCAAGTTGTTTATAGGCCTTTGCTGGAAAAATCATTAAATCATTCTCGTTGAAGGCAAATCTAAACATAGGCCGAAAGCAACATATAGAGGGCAGTTGCCCCCTTTCCATTCTCTCCTCTCACGCAGAGTGACTTCGTCTTAAATATATTAAGGCTTACTTATAATTATCATATTATCACTTAAGTTGTTTATTATTACCTGATGAATTTATATATTCTTTTATTTTTATTTCTGTAACTGCACTATAATCATTGTTCTTGTGCAAATACAAACAAACCATTTTGAACTTGCGACATTGAGAAATTTAAGTAATAATCCGATGAAGAAATCACTTTACTAAGACATTTTTCATCCAAGTTATAATGCTCTTTTGTTGCATTTTCGCAAAAGACAATGCTTTGAAAGACCAGTCATTAACTTTTATATAACCATATATACAAGTATAACTTCTCTATCGACACATAGCTCATAAAGGTTCAACTGACCAAACTTAGCAGCTAACAAAACAAGTAAAATAGGCAACTTTCTTCACATGGCTCCATTTAAATCCTAGCAAAAAATTCTGCAACAATAGCTAAAATACAAAAAACAAAATGAGTTTGTGAAATATAGAAACAAGGAAAGGGGATGTAGCTCAGATGGTAGAGCGCTCGCTTAGCATGCGAGAGGTACGGGGATCGATACCCCGCATCTCCAATTTTTTTTCTCATTTTTACAACCCCCCTTCATTGATGCTTTTTACAATTCAGTATTTCAAATTTACATCCCTCTTTCGTCACTTGTCTCTTTCAAGAGATTACATTACACATGACTGTTGAAGGCTATTTAATAATTGTGCTTTCAAAATCTGAAACAAAGTCTGCAATACATTATCCAAGTTCTATAGGTTTATTATTGGATATTTGATCAAAGTTATTCCGGTTATATACCTCCAAGGTTCAAAGTATGCAAACACTTGTTTGATTGAGTAGCGTGTTAAGAAACAAACAGCACATTTGTACAGAGGGGTAAATTGTGAAAACTATAACAGAGACTGTAATTTTTTGCCAAAAAAAGGAAAAAAAGGAAAAATAGTTTGGAAGCCACTCTTGAGATATCAGAGCCAGGTTTCGATTCTGGGACCTGTGGGTTATAGGCCCACCACGCTTCCGCTGCGCCACTCTGATTTGCTGATTATATCAAGCACATCATATATCTATGACACAAAATGGATGGTGGTTAAACTGTAAATAC
This sequence comes from Chrysanthemum lavandulifolium, assembly GCA_022545495.1. Lineage (NCBI taxonomy): Eukaryota > Viridiplantae > Streptophyta > Magnoliopsida > Asterales > Asteraceae > Chrysanthemum > Chrysanthemum lavandulifolium. Next base: position 119,629,601 of record CM040243.1, read on the forward strand.
AGACAATAACTCTAAAAGCAAAAGGCTCGTCAAAATTCAAAAACCATCACCAAATAGTGCAGTGGTAAACTGACCTCCTTACAAGAAGTTGAAGGTTCAAACTTACACAGGTACACATTTTGAGGGTGGCTAGGGAAAGGGTCAGAACATCATGATGATACCTCGGTCAAGCTACATACATCCGAGTCAAAGACTTGCCTTCTCCAGATAACCGAACAAGGAAAACCTCATCCGCTAGTTACTATAGAGGCTCATAATTGTTTGAATCTTGTCCAAATCTCGTTTGAAGCTATGCACTAAACATTGTTCGAATCTAAAACCATTAGTTCATGGAACTCGGTAGCTTTTAAAACAGCATTCTGCATATCAAGGTGTGTTATGCAGCATCAACATTGAAAAATGTTACAAGAAGTAGGATTGATAAGATGTCTTCTTATAGCTAAACAAAAAAATGAACCACTTGCTGAACCTAAAGCCAGGTTTTGCAGCATCTGCTCCATTCCTTCAGGTGAATGACTTAACATCCCAATCTTAGCATGTGTGAAGTCGAACTTAAGGGTTGCAAAAGCTATTATACGCTACAGAATGAGATTACGTGTTGTTGCAAACATCATATAAAGGATGTACTAGTAATAAATTTAGGATTTTATATAGCATCCTTACGTAGAATCAATAAAAGCTAATTGCCAAAAATTTATCAAATTTTCTACAGAAAAGATGAATTTATTCAACTTTTTATCCCACATTTGATATCATAATCATACTTGCATGATTCCAGTTTATTAAGATGAAATCAATGCGTGTGTAAATTCTGATAATTATATTATTTTTCATAATGGGACATAACACGGCAATTCTTGTGTGTGTAGCATCTCAATATCTCATCATCTGTAACTATGCAATTAAGAGAGAAGGTAAATGGCATACACATAGTGATACATACTGTGGCGATAGCATATTGTTGGCACTGCTTGTAAAAGACCATTTTGGGTATGCGGTTACCATCTGATCTGATGTTTCTTCCTGTCGCTCTAATCAGAGAATTACTTATCTTCTAACTAATAATTTACATATTGGAGAAAAATTATTTAAGAGAAGTTCAAGTGAATGTCTCACAACCGAAAGGATTCTCCATCAAGTGTTTTGACATTTCACTACAAAAAAGGAGTCTACTAAAAGAACACTTATCTCCAAGCAATTCTACAATCTACCGTGGACGTCAAAATTCTTAGAAACTAACAACGCTATCATACTGATTTGGGAAAAAGGAAGATGTGTATATCAGTTTTAGAATGCTAGTACTTGGACAATATCATTGATCAAGTAAGCATTTCTTAATCAGAGAGGCATATACAATTAAACATAAAACAAAGCCTCATACACACTCATGGGAAGACAATAATCATGCACAACTGATGGAGACAAAATGGCAAGCGTACGAATGAAAATGTTGGGTACTTCACCACAAAATAACAACTTCTAATCTGGGAAAGAGCTGAATCAAAACATAGTTATTGGCAACATCCACTTATCACAAAAACAACATAACATTGTTCCATTCATTAAAAACAACCATCAGTTGCCAATTTACACCAATTTCAATATCCAATTAGCACAAAAACAACTAGTAAATCTAAACCCATTACATCCAAAACAACTCCTCAACCGCTGGTGAACTTGGTGACGGCCTTGGTGCCTTCAGAAACAGCGTGCTTAGCCAACTCACCAGGCAAGACCAATCTCACAGCAGTCTGAATCTCCCTGCTCGAAAGAGTATTCTTTTTGTTATACCTAACAAGCTTCGAACTCTCAGCAGCCAATTTCTCAAAGATATCATTAATAAAAGAGTTCATTATTCCCATTGCTTTGCTTGAAATCCCAATATCAGGATGCACTTGTTTCAAAACCTTGAAGATGTAGATCTTGTATGTCTCCACTGACTTCTTGTGTCTCTTCTTCTTCTTGTCTCCTGACGTGTCCTTTGCTGGGAGCTTCTTCTCTGCTTTGGGTTTTGGTGCCTTCTCTGCTGCTGCTGGCTTCTTCTCCGCTGCGGGTTTTTTCTCTGCTGCCTTTGGTGCCATTGCTTAAAAAGATGTGTGTGTGTTTTTGAAGGTGTGTTTTACTGTGTGTGATGAGATGATGAGAATGAAGTAATTGTGGGGATGCTTATATAGTTGGTCAAGGTGTCTTGTGATTGGTTGGTCTTCAGTCACGCGGATCGTGAATATTGGCCATTGGATTATTATTACAATATGAGATTTGAACGCTGGAGATTGGATTCATAGCGATTTGAAATTTCTTTAATTTTCACTTTGGCGGGTTTAAGGCTTTTAAAGGCTTTTAATTTTCACTTTTGGAGATTGGGATTCATGGAAAAGACTATTGCAATGGAATAAAAATATTTTGTTGTTTACAAATTTTATAATGTAATAATTACTATTACAAAGAATGACCTATTTTATCATTTTTATTTATCAGGGTTCCTTTTTCTTTTTATTTCATTTCATTTTATAATAGAATTAAAATTATATAAAAGTCTATTAGGGTTCCTTTTGTAATAGAATTAAAATTATATTTTAATTTTATAATAGAGTTAAAATTATATAAAAGTCTATTAGGGATTCATGGAAAAGACTATTGCAATGGAACAAAAATATTTTGTTGTTTACAAATTTTATAATGTAATAATTATTACAAAGAATTACCTATTTTATCATTTTTATTTATCAGGGTTCCTTTTTCTTTTTATTTCATTTCATTTTATATCCGCGCAAAGCGGCGGCAATAAATATAGTTATATAATAAATATAGTAAATGTATTGCTAACCCAACTCTCCTCGCAATTCCCTACCCGCTTAGTGAATTCATTTTACAATCCAAATGTATATGTGTTAGTTGTATGTGTTTGTTTGGTTTTCCGTATCTTTCCCGTGACATCATTATTCCCGCATATAAAAAGACTTTTACAATCTCTTACCCGTCAAACACTTTCCCAAAAGTAAATAATTTTGATAAATAAATTTTGTATTGATTGAAATAAAAGTTAAAATTATAAAATTTGAATCAAAATAAAATAAACCTACTAAAAATATAAAACTAAAACTTATAAAAATATATCAAATGGATGTTGAATTAAAGAGCACAAAATTTTAAAAATATGGTGAAATTAGATCATAAAAAATTAAACGAATTAAAGATATTTAAATTTAAAATAAATGTGATTAATTAGTTAAGTGATATACGTCACCCTATTATCGAGCTCCTTATTTTAGTTTATTATATTTCATTTCTTTTTGTTATTTTTAGTTGTAGAAGTGACATACGACATCAAATGATCGTTTTTATCTTAATTTTTATAAACCCACAACTTAAATGCTTTATATAATAGTATAGATTAACTAACTACATTAAATAAACTCTTTATTATCAAAGGTTATTTAGTCTTTTTTTTTTTTTATCGATTACATTCCTTCTCATCATATCAACCAAACATAATTAATAATGGTAAGACAAAAATACACCGTTGGTCCCTAAACTTGTCAAAAAACATCATCGGGGGACAAAAGTTAGCATTTTCTTCACTATGAGCCCTTGACCCGTAATGCTCTGGTCAATCCTATTCCTTTTTGTTTCATTTTTTAGTATGAGGGCATAATCGTCATTTCGTAACTTCGCTATACCAAGTCTGTATTATTTCCACATGTCATATCCCTAGACTGGCTCTTTTTTTTCGTCCCAAAACTTTCTTTACAATAATTATCACAATTCACAACCCCTAATTGCATGTCACAAAAATAGTTCCATATTATTTAGAATTCCAAAACATGGATTTTACTTTATGAAAAGTAAGAAGAGATACATGTTATCCAGTTGATGATACCGTTCTGTACAACTCTACTAAGAAGAAATATGGTATGTATTTTTATTATAATCGTTGGAATATCTAATAGCGGTATATTTTTTTGCAATTAAGGTTTGATAATGTGCTTTGTTCTATTGTTATGTTTCATGTGGTATATTTAATATGTTTGGCATGATGGTTCATCACAATGGTGTTTTTAAATACTTGTGTGGTAGAATATATGATGGAGATATAGAAAATTTAGTTGATTTGGTTGATGTTGATAGTGTGTGAGTTGATGAATTTGATGATCTTATGTATGAATTGGATTACGAGCTAGGTAAACAAAATTACTATTACTTTGTTAAGCCTTGTAGTATTTTAGATGATGGTTTGTATAGCTTAAGTGAGAATGTGAATTTAAAAATATCGAAAGATCTTGTTGATGACCATAAGATGATAGAAGTTTATTTAGAAAATGGTAAGACAATATTAGATCTTAGTGAAATGTCACCAAAGTCAATTAGGACCGTTATTGCTGACGAGTATGCAGCAAAGAAGAAGGCAACTTTTGCTATTGTTCCATATTGCTCAAAAAACTTATTCTTGGAAAACATTGTTAATAAGCTTGTGATAGAGGATTTAAGTCAAATTACACAACCACCTTTGGAAGTCAATACTTTGGGACAATCTAGTCAGTTGCCAGAAATTGAACCCTTGTTTTCATCCGTAGAGGTGTGTCAAATTGAAGATGTTTTAAGTGATGGTAATGAGCAAATAGATAAACATGTTGACCCTATCCAAATAGATAGTCCTGTAGAGGTATGTGAAATTGAACAAGAGTTAGGTCATCAAGACGAGGAAATAGATACACATGTTGAGCATATGCAAAAAGGTAAATCTGTAGAGTTCTGTGAAATTGATGAAGAGTTAGGTGATGACAATGTGAGCGAAACAAATAGTTATGAGAGTGATGTTGATATTATTTAGAACATTCAAGATCGAAACATAGTTGTTGATGAGGAGAATACTTTTGAAGAGCATGATGTTGATGTTACTCTGTTCAAATTGATTGAGACTACAGAGTTACCCAATATAGTGCAGAACACAAATTTTGTTTGAGGCATATCCATGAGAATATGAAATTGCAATGGAATGCTAGAGCCTACAAGGAACATTTGTGGAGATTGTGGAGTCCCAAACCTTGGATCTAGAACACTTAGCTTGTAAACGTGTAGTTGCTTTGGATGGTTCCAAAACAACAATGAGAAACTTTGTTGTAGTTACACACAAGTATGCGGAATCTACTTGAATGTACTTAGAAGATTAATGTAAACACAAATATAACACCAAAAGCTTCAATATTATTGATTAATAATACGAGTACTCTCCTAGTACTAGGGTTTACAACCTTGAAGCTTTTCTTAAGACGGCTAGAGTATTGGTATATGCTTGACCTAGCTAAGATCTCCTTTTATACTCTAAAGAGATCCCTTACAGAGATAATTATGCATTAAGTATATCATATCTTCTATTAGGATAGAAGATATGTTGTTACAGACCATACACGACATTCTTAATATAGAACAGTACAAACTCAACACTATCAGTACTAACTTTTGCACTATCAGTACTAACTTTTGCACTATCAATACTAATTGGTTAATACTCTTCTAACATCACTATCAGTACTAACTTTAAGACTATAAGTATTAACTCCCAAAAGTGAATTCCCCAACAATCCTCCCCTAAACTTGTGATTGGGTTTCGTAATCACAAGTTTCTTTGACTTCAGAGGATTCTTCCAAGCTTCACTTTCTTCGCTAGGTCTTCCACTTGGTCAAAATCTTCAACAACAACTCTTTGGCCATTTCAATCGCATTTCCATCCTTAGTCCCGCATCCAAGATCAGAGAAGAGTTCCAAGTGCAAGTGGGTATGTTCTTTCAACCAACATATAGATATCGGCCTTTGCATGTAGTGACCAAGTGCAGTCCACATGAATCAAGCAAGGTCCAACTGAGGGCTTCATCACCAGGTTGAAACTTCCATTGTTCTCCTGTTGGATCAGGTTTAAATATGTTTTGGAGTTCATAGAGTAGCTCCAGATCTTTGTCATTATCTGGGTCTCTATTCTTGAACCTGATTTTGACTAACTCCCATAGCTTAAGGAGATCCTCCCTGTCAATAAATGTAAACAGATCTACTAGGTACAAGTAAGCACTTGTCCTTCCACCAGCTCTCTGTGAATCCTCCAATGTATTTTGCCTTCTTCAGTGTAGATATCCCAGTTGATGATTGGATATCTAGTGTTGATGGGCTCTGAATACAAAGCTTCTTCCGAGCTTCAATTAACATCATCCTATTGAGCTCTTCTTGCTGAGTCCATCTTCATCTTCATCGAGGCTTTCAATCTTTTGGGTGCATTGAGGAAGCTCCTTCTTCGATGGCCTTTATAACTTCCAATGGGTTGTGACCTTTTAACAATATCATCACTTGCATAGGTCTAAAGTCCACAAATCTTCTTTAAATTTTGTCGCAAGTCTCGAGAGTCTCCCAAGACAATTGATTGTCGCTCAATGTTCTCCTATCTTCACCGAGTATCTGATGTACTTGCAAAGATACATCTTCTGCTGACTCTTGTTTGGAGGCTTTGAAGCCTTTTCAATTTCTCTTTGCTGTCTAAACTGACTTTGTCTTCTAGCCAAGATTTCACTAAACAACTGAGTTGCTTCATTGATACTTGTACCCTGATCTTGTTGCAACTTCTGTTGTACCTCCTTGGTAGCTTCTACTTTGGCTCTCATGTCATCCCATGTTTGCCAGTCTTCAGCCATTTTATCCAGCTTTTTCTTTTCTTTCGCTGCAGCTTCTTTCTGCAACTCTTCCTTACTCCATTGTGCTGCAAGCTTCTTTGCTGCCTTCATTTAACCTTTCAATCTCTTTCTTCTTCTTTGGTACTTCCACCAAGATGCCCTTGCCTTTGTCTTTGGGATCAATCTTTGGAGCTGAAGAGGTTGGTGATGCTGAAACACCTCCTTCTTGAATAACAAATCCCTTTTCTTTAGGCTTGGGTGTTGCTGACTTGGTCTTCTTTCTTAGGTACAAAACATGAGGCTTCTTATAAGTAGGAGAGATGGGGACAGTTTTCTTCAAGCTCTGAAGTCCCAATACAACATGTTTCTCTCTTTCCTCTTCATCACTGTCTTCATTTGGAGTGGTAGTGATAGTAGTGGCCTCGAGTTGTTGCTTGTTGTAGATCGCCACTACCGAACGATTGGGCTTAATATCGATTGTAGAACTCGTGAGTACTAACAATAGCACTAACAATACTAACTCCAACACTAACAATACTAACTCGATATAATCGATAGTGCATGTAGGAGTACTAAGTACTTCTTCTGCATCAATGGTGACCTGAACTTATTCTTCATCAGTAAAAGGGCTATGAAATGCTGCACCACCTTGCCATTGACCAAATTCACTTCTACCTTAAATATCAGAACTCCTCCCCAGTTTGGTAGAATCCTCCGATGAGGTACTTGAGACTCTGAACTTGGCCATTCTTTTGAGAGATGCAATGACTGGAGATGTTGCTACAGTAGGCTTGGAGAGAAGTTTGACCTGATGCTCTAACTTTTTTCATTATTAGGAGCATCTTGGTATGAACTTTTGCAGCAGCTTTCTTTTGTTCTTCCAAAGCAATCTCCAGAGTGTTCACCTTTTTACATAAAAACATGTACAATTTTGTCATATCCTTTAGTGATAAGTTGCCTCACCACTTCCAGTTGTGTTACTGGAGAGAGGTGGGTCATCAAGCAATTGAGATGCACTCCTGTGCCTAGCCCGAGCGGATACACCCTCCCCTTTAAGCCTTTTCCTGGGTCCACCCTGTGAGGAGTGCTCACTAGGTGTTGGCATGGGTTGGGTCTTATTTATGTTACCACTAGCCTCACCAGCCTCAAAGCTTGGTTAAGTAGTGGTAGCCCTTACCATTATATCTCCTGCATCATCTGAGATAGGCTCATCTGGTTCAATGTGAGGAGGAGAATGTGGCTGAGCTGTCCCACTCTCCTGTCTGGAGTGCCTACTTGTTGATGAATGTTGTTGAGTAGGAGAGTTATCATGATCTGTGGGTGTGTGTTGGGAGCCACATGTACTTGATGGTCCTTCACCCTCTGCAATCAGCATGTTAGGAAATAATGGCACTACAACCCCACTATATCCTACCACAACCCTTAACATATTTGAAAATACTTTGGCTGTGAGTAGTTTTGAAGGATAAATATTTTTGTGAGGCTGCAAGTTTTGTCTCTGAAGATCCAAAAATATTTGTATAAACCTATCGATACATCAGAAACTTGGTTTTGCTAACAACATTTTTAAGCATACCTCAAAAATATAATTTGAAAACTAAACACCCCGCTGTTGCAAGGCGATCAAGGTTCATAGCTATGTTTGTGGGAAAAGCATCCCACCAGTCCTTTTGTGACTCAAGCAATGTAAGAGGGTATGAATTAGAAACCTCCATTGTGGGAAAACTCGACTTTTGTGAAAGTTAAAAGTGTTGTCATGTCTACACACCATCAATGAGAGTTGTTCAATTATGTCATGGTCGGCAAAGTGATAGATAATACCTTGAATCTCTAAGATGAAGATGTTCTCTTAGAGAAGCTTCAAGAATAACAATTTGTGTGCCATCCATCGTGCCAATTAATTTTTGTACCCTTCCTCGCTTGTTGAGGCAATAGCAGTTACAAAACTTCCCGACAGCGGTACATAAGATAGTAGGGTTTAAGAGTAAAGAAAACCCGATGTCGCTTCAATTTAGAAAAGCTACTATCTCAGTGAATTCCTCATTTCCTTCTGGTAAGTCCAAGCACGCCACCATGTTGTGCTTATCGACAAAATCAATAGGAGCCATGAGCAAGAAGAATGAGGTTTAGTAAAGTGGGATTTGATCGCAAAAGCCTTTAGAGAATTGTGGTGAAAGCAATTGAAAAGTTATGCAATATATAAAGATTTGGAGAATTTTGGTTGAACCGCCTTGTAAATAATTATGGTAATAAGTAAGGAGAAACCAATTAGGAAACCCTTATATAAAGAAGCAGACAGAATAACTCAATTTGCAAAAGTAATCATTGATAATCGACTTTTGGAATAAGTACTAATGGCTAGTTCATCAAGAATAACTAGGCTTATCAAGACTAACTTATAACCATCAAGATTAACTTTACCCATCAAGATTATCTTATAGTTTGGAAATTATAATACCGAAACTCCAATTTTGAAGGGATTAAGTGTGGTGACAGACACTTAATCAAGGTCGGCCTCACATGGCCTCGGTTTGGTGAAAACTAATGGTTTCGATGCATAGATCGCCTATGATGGATAGTCCCATTAAAAGGGCCTTCCGGCGTGGTTTCAAGCTCGTGGCAGGTGTTGCCTCCAACACAAGTGTTGGATTCACAGTTGCTCGTTGTTCTCTAAGCCATATGCCCTTGGGCTAGTCACACTATCTGTAAACAGATAGCATGGCAAAGAGTGGGGTAGTGCAAAATGATCTGACTAACTGAAACCATCAATTCATGTTCATTAATACCACAAGATGTCACATAATGCTTTGGCATCACTAAATCCAGAGTTACAACAAGTTCCATCATGTGGTTGCATCAGAATGAGCATAAGTGAGAGAACCACACTTGTTGTAACAATCAGTCACCAAACTCCATCCATACTGCTTGTGCTATACCTGAAAAGTTAGTCCAAGACCAAGAAAACACAATCCAATAGATTTTCTTGCCAATTCGTATTAACATTACACAAGCAGTATTAACTAGATAACAATCAAGACTAATCACCGCTTACAAAACTTTACAAAATAGAGAGATAAGACATATTATGGATGAAGCATCCCAATACTTGTGACCAATCATGAAATCTTCCCAATTCAAAAGCTTTAGTTAAAAGATCCGCAACATTAAACTCATTATCAATCCTATCAACTCGAATGAGTTTCTTTTCATTATAGTCCTTATAAAGTGATGTCTTATCTCAATGTGTTTAGTTTTAGAATGAGCAACTGGATTTTTATAATGCATATAGTATGCTTGTTATCTATGTAAATGACAGTGCCCATAAAATTATAACCATAATCAAGCATCCGATTCTCAATCCGAGGACTTGACCACAATAACTGCGCAGACTACATACTCGGCCTCGGTTGTAGAGTTTTCCACAATGCTCGCTTGCACCGCCATGAAATCAACTCGTCACCAAGAAACCGACATCCTCCGTGGTTGACTTCCTATCAAGACTTGCCTCAAAGATAATCACCGCCGAGTAAGCTACCATATCAAAGGGAGAGTCCTTAGGATACCAAAGGCCTAGGTGTAACCATTCGAAATTTTCACCGTTTTCGTGGCCACATTTTTTTTTCTTTCGTTTCGAACTTTAAACACGACAAGACACGAGATATTTTTCACCTTGATCTCGATAATAAATTTTTTTGTAAAATGAATATATAATAAACTTTTATATTTTTATCTCGTACCGGGTCTCTAAGCCCAACCTGACTCAACTTCTCATTCCTTGCCTCTTGGGCTCTCGTCTACCCACCAAGCCCAACCCAACACTCCTTTGTTAGGCCTAGCCCTTTTATTCTAATTGGCAAATGTGATTTTATGTTTCTGTGGTACACGAGTACAAGGCAAGCAAAACATTCAACATCAACCTTTAGTCAATTTTTAATATGAACGTGAGGGTTTGTGTAGGAAACTAAAACAAAAGCACTTTGGCTATATATGTAGCATGCGAAAGAGACACAACAAAGTAACACAAAACTAGAACCCCTTTTTGTCAAAATTCATGTATCATATATATGTAGCAAAATGTGGAGACAAAAGAGAACCATGGTTACACTTAACATTTTTCTTCCTTCTTTGCAAAACTCTTTTCGACCAAACCGAAAACACTATTACGTGAAGCAACCTTGAATCCCAACTATGCTACCGTTAGTTCCTTTGGGAGGCGCGATTGTTATGAATTGATCTATTGGGATGACACTCCTGCTCGAGTTTGACCGGATAGCAAACGCTGAACGATACCATATCGTATTGATTGAGTGTCTTCGAAATACACTTGATGGGCTTTATTTATCATGCTTCTAGATGCATGCACACCGTCGTAGTTTCGTCGCACGAACTTGGTACTAGCGTAATAGCCTTTTTGCATATAGTGTCATTCACGGAGATGCTATATGTGCAACTGTGGTCCAACTTGAAAACTTGATTACTTAAACCTATGAACTCACCAACCTTTGTGTTGACATTTTAGCATGCTTTTCTCAGGTTTATTTCTTAGCGTGGGCAGTGGCAAAAGCATTCGTTGAAGACTGGAATCCGAAGTGTTTCCAAGCAAATCTAATACAACTTTTAATGAGACAACATATATTTTTATGGGCTTTACTTCCGCACTTTGAAACAATGATGTAAAACTATTTCTTAAATAAATCTATATTTTGAAAATGGAATAGAATTTCCATTCTTTATTACCTTGTGTTGTTTATATCGATTTAGTAGCACCCCATGACCAACGCTCACTGTGAAATTTTGGGGTGTTATGATTGGTATTCGAGCTAAGGTTATAGAGAATTAGGTATTTTCAAAAACCTAAACAATAACCACATTTCCTTAAAACACTTCAACGCCGCCACACCGCCAATGTCTCGCCATGCCTTGCCTCATGTTACACGATGTAGTCGTGCTATGTGTTACTAGTGTATTTTAGGTTCAGATAAAACTCTTTTTGAATTAAATTAATTATTTCTCAAAATCATTAAGTTTCTTAATTAACTCACATTTAAACTTTAAGACTGTTCTTGTTTGATTGGGTCATAAGTTTAAATGTGTATAAGCACATTCTCATTTAAACTTTAAGGTCGTTCTTGTTTGATTGGGTCGCTAAGTTTAAATGAGAATAATATTGATGTAACAAACCGAATGAAATTAAGGGATAATTAATTTAAGGATAGTGTAGAGTAGACTACTTAATGCTTAGAGTTGTTACCCTCTATGTTAAACCGCTTAACATGCCCACTATTACAATATCGCACTATGATATGCCCCTAATCGCTTCTATGATATTCCTTTATGCAACATACGACTACTTGCTTTATATTATTTTCACATATATTTAAACCACTCGCTACTAGGCACATCCTTTATTTCACTCATATGTTCTATCCTTTGTAACCTCATACGTCACTACTCCTTCTATAACTCGATTATCGCCTTTTCTTATATCAAGAAGATGGCTAGAGAAAGTCAACAAGGATCACCCGTGTCCGACCACCGCTACTCCTATTGTACTCTTTTATGAAACCACGTTATATTCCGCTTAATAAATCCTTTATCTTTATTATCGCCTCTTGTCACTAAATCTTTATTTTGAACGACTCACCCTTTTCCACGCCACGCTTTAAGAGTATATACTCAAATCTCACACGTTTCGACTTCGACGATTCTCAGATCGTAAACCACGAGGACGTGGTTTCTTTTAAGGGGTAGGTAATGTAACCATTCGTAAATTTTCACACCAGTTTTCGTGGCTACATTTTTTTTATTTCGTTTCGAACTTTAAACACGACAAGACACGAGATATTTTTCACCTCGATCTCGATAATAAATTTTTTTGTAAAATGAATATATAATAAACTTTTATATTTTTATCTCGTACCGGGCCTCTAAGCCCAACCTGACTCAACTTCTCATTCCTTGCCTCTTGGGCTCTCGTCTACCCACCAAGCCCAACCCAACACTCCTTTGTTAGGCCTAGCCCTTTTATTCTAATTGGAAAATGTAATTTTATGTTTCTGTGGTACACGAGTACAAGGAAAGCAAAACATTCAACATCAACCTTTAGTCAATTTTTAATATGAACGTGAGGGTTTGTGTAGGAAACTAAAACAAAAGCACTTTGGCTATATATGTAGCATGTGAAAGAGACACAACAAAGTAACACAAAACTAGAACCCTTTTGTCAAAATTCATGTATCATATATATGTAGCAAAATGTGGAGACAAAGAGAACCATGGTTACACTTAACATTTTCTTCCTTCTTTGCAAAACTCTTTTCGGACCAAACCGAAAACACTATTACGTGAAACAACCTTGAATCCCAACTATGCTACCGTTAGTTCCCTTTGGGAGGCGCGATTGTTATGAAATGATCTATTGGGATGACACTCCTGCTCGAGTTTGACCGGATAGGCAAACGTCGAACGATACCATATCAGATTGATTGAGTGTACCGGAAGTACACTTGATGGGCTTTATTTATCATGCTTCTAGATGCATGCACACTGTCGTAGTTTCGGTCGCATGAACTTGGTACTAGCGTAATAGCCTTTTTGTATATAGTGTCATTCACGGAGATGCTATATGTGCAACTGTGGTCCAACTTGAAAACTTGATTACTTAAACCTATGAACTCACCAACCTTTGTGTTGACATTTTAGCATGCTTTTCTCAGGTTTATTTCTTAGTGTGGGCAGTGGCAAAGGCATTCGTTGAAGACTGACATCCGAAGTGTTTCCAAGCAAATCTAATACAACTTTTAATGGGACAACATATATTTTTATGGGCTTTACTTTCGCACTTTGAAACAATGATGTAAAAATATTTCTTAAATAAATCTATATTTTGAAAATGGAATAGAATTTCCATTATTTATTACCTTGTGTTGTTTATATCGATTTAGTAGCACCCTATGACCAACGCCTCACTGTGAAATTTTGGGGTGTTACAGATTAGTATTCAGAGCCAAGGTTATAGAGAATTAGGTATTTTTCAAAACCTAAACTATAACCACATTTCCTTAAAACACTTCAACGCCGCCACATACCGCCAATGTCTCGCCATGCCTTGTTTCATCGTTACACGATGTAGTCGCTATGTGTTACTAGTGTATTTTAGGTTCAGATAAAACTCTTTTTGAATTAAATTAATTATTTCTCAAAATCATTAAGTTTCTTAATTAACTCACATTTAAACTTTAAGACCGTTTTGTTTGATTGGGTCAAGTTTAAATGTGTATAAGCTCATTCTCATTTAAACTTTAAGGTTGTTCTTGTTTGATTGGGTCGCGAAGTTTAAATGAGAATAATATTGATGTAACAAACTGAATGAAATTAAGGGATAATTAATTTAAGGATAGTGTAGAGTAGACTACGAATGCTTAGAGTTGTTACCCCTCTATGTTAAACTGCTTAACATGCCCACTATTACAATATCGCACTATGATATGCCCCTAACTGCTTCTATGCTATTCCTTTATGTAACATACGACTACTTGCTTTATATTATTTTCACACATATTTAAACCACCTCATTACTAGGCACATCCTTTTATTTCACTCATATGTTCTATCCTTCGTAACCTCATACATCACTACTCCTTCTATAACTCGATTATCGCCTTTTCTTATATCGAAGAAGATGGCTAGGAGAAAGTCAACAAGGATCACCCGTGACCGACCCGCCGCTACTCCTATTGTACTCTTTTATGAAACCGCGTTATATTCCGCTTAATAAATCCTTTATCTTTTATTATCGTCTCTTGTCATTAAATCTTTTATTTTGAACGACTCACCCCTTTTCCACGTCACGTTTTAAGAGTATATACTCAAATCTCGTCACCGTTTCGACCTCGACGATTCTCGCATCGTAAACCACGAGGACGTGGTTTCTTTTAAGGGGTAGGTAATGTAACCATTCGTAAATTTTCACACCAGTTTTTGTGGCTACATTTTTTTTTATTTCGTTTCGAACTTTAAACACGACAAGACACGAGATATTTTTCACCTCGATCTCGATAATAAATTTTTTTGTAAAATGAATATATAATATACTTTTATATTTTTATCTCGTACCGGGCCTCTAAGCCCAACCTGACTCAACTTCTCATTCCTTGCCTCTTGGGCTCTCGTCTACCCACCAAGCCCAACCCAACACTCCTTTGTTAGGCCTAGCCCTTTTATTCTAATTGGAAAATGTAATTTTATGTTTCTGTGGTACACGAGTACAAGGAAAGCAAAACATTCAACATCAACCTTTAGTCAATTTTTAATATGAACGTGAGGTTTTGTGTAGGAAACTAAAACAAAAACACTTTGGCTATATATTTAGCATGTGAAAGAGACACAACAAAGTAACACAAAACTAGAACCCCTTTTTGTCAAAATTCATGTATCATATATATGTAGCAAAATGTGGAGACAAAAGAGAACCATGGTTACACTTAACATTTTTCTTCCTTCTTTTGCAAAACTCTTTTCGGACCTGAAACTGAAAACACTATTACGTGAAACAACCTTGAATCCCAACTATGCTACCGTTAGTTCCCTTTGGGGAGGCGCGATTGTTATGAATTGATCTATTGGGGATGACACTCCCGTTCGAGTTTGACCGGATAGGCAAACGTCGAACGTATACCATATCGTATTGATTAAGTGTACCGAAGTACACTTGATGGGCTTTATTTATCATGCTTCTAGATGCATGCACACTGTCGTAGTTTCGGTCGCATGAACTTGGTACTAGCGTAATAGCCTTTTTGCATATAGTGTCATTCACGGAGATGCTATATGTGCAACTGTGGTCCAACTTGAAAACTTGATTACTTAAACCTATGAACTCACCAACCTTTGTATTGACATTTTAGCATGCTTTTCTCAGGTTTATTTCTTAGCGTGGGCAGTGGCAAAGGCATTCATTGAAGACTGGCTTCCGAAGTGTTTCCAAGCAAATCTAATACAACTTTTAATAGGACAACATATATTTTTATGGGCTTTACTTCCGCACTTTGAAACAATGATGTAAAATATTTCTTAAATAAATCAGATTTTGAAAATGGAATAGAATTTCCATTATTTATTACCTTGTGTTGTTTATATCGATTTAGTAGCACCCATGACCCGAACGCTCACTGTGAAATTTTGGGGTGTTATGATTGGTATTCAGAGCCAAGGTTATAGAGAATTAGGTATTTTCAAAACCAAAACTATAACCATATTTCCTTAAAACACTTCAACGCCGCCACACCGCCAATGTCGCTATGCCTTGCTCATCGTTACACGATGTAGTCGTGCTATGTGTTACTATTGTATTTTAGGTTCAGATAAAACTCTTATTTGAATTAAATTAATTATTTCTCAAAATCATTAAGTTTCTTAATTAACTCACATTTAAACTTTAAGATTGTTCTTGTTTGATTGGGTCATAAGTTTAAATGTGTATAAGCTCATTCTCATTTAAACTTTTAGGTCGTTTCTTGTTTGATTGGGTCGCGAAGTTTAAATGAGAATAATATTGATGTAACAAACTGAATGAAATTAAGGGATAATTAATTTAAGGATAGTGTAGAGTAGACTACGGATGCTTAGAGTTGTTACCCCTCTATGTTAAACTGCTTAACATGCCCACTATTACAATATCGCACTATGATATGCCCCTAACTGCTTCTATGCTATTCCTTTATGTAACATACGACTACTTGCTTTATATTATTTTCACACATATATTTAAACCACCTCTGTCACTAGGCACATCCTTTTATTTCACTCATATGTTCTATCCTTCGTAACCTCAAACGTCACTACTCCTTCTATAACTCGATTATCGCCTTTTCTTATATCGAAGAAGATGGCTAGGAGAAAGTCAACAAGGATCACCCGTGTCCGACCCGCCGCTACTCCTATTGTACTCTTTTATGAAACCGCGTTATATTCCGCTTAATAAATCCTTTATCTTTTATTATCGTCTCTTGTCACTAAATCTTTTATTTTGAACGACTCACCCCTTTTCCGCATCACGTTTTAAGAGTATATACTCAAATCTCGTCACCGTTTCGACCTCGACGATTCTCGCATCGTAAACCACGAGGACGTGGTTTCTTTTAAGGGGTAGGTAATGTAACCATTCGTAAATTTTCACACCAGTTTTCGTGGCTACATTTTTTTTATTTCGTTTCGAACTTTAAACACGACAAGACACGAGATATTTTTCACCTCGATCTCGATAATAAATTTTTTTGTAAAATGAATATATAATAAACTTTATATTTTTATCTCGCACTGGCCTCTAAGCCCAACCCGACTCAACTTCTCATTCCTTGCTCTTGGGCTCGCTCACCCACCAAGCCCAACCCAACACTCCTTTGTTAGGCCTAGCCTTTTATTCTAATTGGAAATGTAATTTTATGTTTCGTGGTACACGAGTACAAGGAAAGCAAAACATTCAACATCAACCTTTAGTCAATTTTTAATATGAACGTGAGGGTTTGTGTAGGAAACTAAAACAAAAGCACTTTGGCTATATATGTAGCATGTGAAAGAGACACAACAAAGTAACACAAAACTAGAACCCCTTTTTGTCAAAATTCATGTATCATATATATGTAGCAAAATGTGGAGACAAAAGAGAACCATGGTTACACTTAACATTTCTCTTCCTTCTTTTGCAAAACTCTTTTCGGACCTGAAACTGAAAACACTATTACGTGAAACAACCTTGAATCCCAACTATGCTACCGTTAGTTCCCTTTGAGAGGCGCGATTGTTATGAATTGATCTATTGGGATGACACTCCGCTCGAGTTTGACCGATAGGCAAATGTCGAACGATACCATATCAGATTGATTGAGTGTATCGGAAGTACACTTCTGGCTTTTATTTATCATGCTTCTAGATGCATGCACATTGTCGTAGTTTCGTCGCATGAACTTGGTACTAGCGTAATAGCCTTTTTGCATATAGTGTCATTCACGGAGATGCTATATGTGCAACTGTGGTCCAACTTGAAAACTTGATTACTTAAACCTATGAACTCACCAACCTTTGTGTTGACATTTTAGCATGCTTTTCTCAGGTTTATTTCTTAGCTGGCGTTGGCAAAGGCATTCGTTGAAGACTGCATCCAAGTGTTTCCAAGCAAATCTAATACAACTTTAATGGGACAACATATATTTTTATGGGCTTTACTCCGACTTTGAAACAATGATGTAAAAATATTTCTTAAATAAATCTATATTTTGAAAATGGAATAGAATTTCCATTATTTATTACCTTGTGTTGTTTATATCGATTTAGTAGCACCCTTACGACCAACGCTCACTGTGAAATTTTGGGGTGTTACAGATTGGTATTCGAGCCAAGGTTATAGAGAATTAGGTATTTTCAAAACCTAAACTATAACCACATTTCCTTAAAACACTTCAACGCCGCCACAGCTGCCAATGTCTGCCATGCCTTGCTTACTGTTACACGATGTAGTCGTGCTATGTGTTACTATTGTATTTTAGGTTCGTATAAAACTCTTATTTGAATTAAATTAATTATTTCTCAAAAATCATTAAGTTTCTTAATTAACTCACATTTAAACTTTAAGATTGTTCTTGTTTGATTGGGTTGCGAAGTTTAAATGTGTATAAGCTCATTCTCATTTAAACTTTAAGGTTGTTCTTGTTTGATTGGGTCGCGAAGTTTAAATGAGAATAATATTGATGTAACAAACTGAATGAAATTAAGGGATAATTAATTTAAGGATAGTGTAGAGTAGACTACGGATGCTTAGAGTTGTTACCCCTCTATGTTAAACTGCTTAACATGCCCACTATTACAATATCGCACTATGATATGCCCCTAAATGCTATTATGCTATTCCTTTATGTAACATACGACTACTTGCTTTATATTATTTTCACACATATATTTAAACCACCTCTGTCACTAGGCACATCCTTTTATTTCACTCATATGTTCTATCCTTCGTAACCTCATACGTCACTACTCCTTCTATAACTCGATTATCGCCTTTTGTTATATCGAAGAAGATGGCTAGAGAAAGTCAACAAGGATCACCGTGTCCGAACCGCCGCTACTCCTATTGTACTTTTATGAAACCGCTATATTCCGCTTAATAAACTTTATCTTTATTATCGCTCTTGTCACTAAATCTTTTATTTTGAACGACTCACCCCTTTTCCACGCCATGTTTTAAGAGTATATACTCAAATCTCACACTGTTTCGACCTCGACGATTCTTCAGATCGTAAACCACGAGGACGTGGTTTCTTTTAAGGGTAGGTAATGTAACCATTCGTAAATTTTCACACCGTTTTGTGGCTACATTTTTTTATTTCGTTTCAACTTTAAACACGACAAGACACTAGATATTTTCACCCGATCTCGATAATAAATTTTTTGTAAAATGAATATATAATAAACTTTATATTTTTATCTCTGCATCGGCCCCTAAGCCCAACCCGACTCAACTTCTCATTCCTTGCCTCTTGGGCTCTCGTCTACCCACCAAGCCCAACCCAACACTCCTTTGTTAGGACTAGCCCTTTTATTCTAATTGGAAAATGTAATTTTATGTTTCTGTGGTACACGAGTACAAGGCAAGAAAAACATTCAACATCAACCTTTAGTCAATTTTTATTATGAACGTGAGGGTTTGTGTAGGAAACTAAAACAAAAGCACTTTGGCTATATATGTAGCATGCGAAAGAGACACAACAAAGTAACACAAAACTATAACCCCTTTTTGTCAAAATTCATGTATCATATATATGTAGCAAAATGTGGAGACAAAAGAGAACCATGGTTACACTTAACATTTTTCTTCCTTCTTTTGCTTGCTACTCCTCACGACAGAAACTCAAAACTCAATCCTATTTGGTCTCAATATGTGTAACGTGTGTGTGTAGTAATAAAAGGAGACAAAAGCAAAGTCAAAGCCACCATACACTATACTTGCTCTTCACCTAGAGTCCTAATCCTACCATGCCTACCTTGATAATGACCCAGCCTCAAGCATGCTTGATCATCTCTTTCACTTGACAAGGACAACACAAGAAGAGCCATCCCTTGGCTGCCATAATTTGCACGCTCAAAAACTCCATCTTGTCTTTTTGTTACCATCTTTGTCTATATAAACTCCTAAGACCTTTTGTTGAACACACAAACACTCATCACTATCAAAGTTCATTCAAATCAATTCTCATCTTACACGATGATAACATCAAATAGTCATGAATATTAAGTGTCAATTTCCGTTAATGCTCGTTATTTATATCATTTATATGGATTTACGCTTGTTTTCCATTGTTTTACACTTTCGTAAATCGAGCATTCGAGCTAAAGAGACGCGAAATGGAAACATTACTTAGGATTTATCACAAGATGCTTATTTTGAAGAGGTTACTGTAACTCGCCTCTCACATTACGCCGAACTATTGCGTGACCTCAAGTCCAACTCATCAAGAGGTTACAACGTAACTCCTTCCAAAGATTACGACGAACTCCATTAGGTCAAAAGAGGTTCCACGTCACCGATACTTACTCCGTGAATCATCGCATCACTTACGACGTAACTAGGTTTATTGAAGACTACGGCGTAACCACTTATAAGGTTACGCCGTAACCAGTGCATCTAGTGCTTTTATGACGGAATAGAAGGTTACTACAGAACTCATCTATTGGTTACGCCAGAACCTGCACCGCCTATAAATACCCCACTAATTCCAAAGATTTCTAATCATCCCATTCCACACACAATACCGAGAACGTGGGAAAATACTCAAGGAAGGTCTAGGGAAGCATACTGAGTCGCTTCCAAGGAGAAGTCACACCATTACGATAATCTTTAGCGCTTATTATTTCTTTTACTTTCGATTCATGTATTTCTGACCTTTGAATATTGAACCGATGTGCATGATTAATATGAGCGCTAAGCACCCTTTGGTGCTAGCCTAGTTATGATTCCTTAGTTGTTCTGTTTATGTTTACCTTTACTCCGCATAATTATTTCTAAGTGTATGATGCATAGTTCTTGGTAGTCACCCCGGTTCGGTAGTTTTGAATGGCGGTAGAGGCCAATTGCCTAGGAGATATGACCAACCGACCCTAGGTGAGCGGATCGAGACGGAAGGTAAGATACGACCAACCGACGACCCTTTCTACTTGCGCGATTCGACCAACCGATCACCCTATCGCTGGATGAACTTAAGAATCGGGGTGTAGTGTCTAAGTTCCTAACGCCTAGCACTCACTATTTAGAATCTAGCATGTAGCGGTACTTAATGACTCCGGCTTAGGGACCATGAACAACAGGACTTATGACGGTGCTACCGATTTCTCCTGTGGTGGCATCTTTGCCGATAGGTTAGGCGAATCGACCAAATGTCCTCCTCTCGAATTGACCCCACCAAGTAATTGGAAGTAGGTAGACGAGACATAACTAGTTAGGAGGATTAACTATGTTAGCACCTCTATTCCTCTATTGATTTCCTTTCTACCATTTAATTGCTTTTAGACTTAGATCGTGACAATTAGACTTAGTAATTATCCACACACATAGCTCTTGGGACGACCTCGCTTTACCATTTACTACACTACACACGACCGGCACACCGCCTGCTAGTGCATTAGGTAGACCATAGGTATAGCGAGACACTATAAATATTAAGACCGTCAAGAAACTCGTGATCACACCACCACCGTGGAAGTCGGTTCACATCTAAGGAAGAAGAAGAAGAAGCGAGTTAAGGTTGTTCTTGGGTTTATAACACATAGGGAAGTTGGTTGGACTATCGGGTTTGCTCGTTGTTTGTCCTAGTTCGCCTCACGACTACTACCCACTTTCTTTTAGGTGTGGTGAGTTTCCTCTTTTTGTTTTACGCATCCTTTGTCTTGTTTCACCTTGTTTGTTACATTTATGCATGCACACGTATCGTCCTTGTGGTAGCTTCTTTCAAACCAAACACAAACTTTTCATTCTAACAATCGACATACATGTTCACCCTACACGACCCATGTATATATACATTCTACTTCATACAAATGACTCATATTGTGTTTTAATGAAACATGTGGTACTAACCTAATATGTATACACTTAAAATAGTTTACATGTTGAGAAAACAAGAACTTGCAAAATGATTTGAAACCCAAAAACACAAAACACATGCAAAAGCATGCTCTCATCGAGTGGAATTAATATGCAAAATCCAACACAGTAAACCTAACCGTAAATGTAATAACTGCGAGCTAACCCCAAGAATCACCCTAGCTCATTGGTTGTGTCTCTCGACCTCTACTCAAATGACCTGTGTTCGAATCAGAAATGGCCGGTTCGCCATTTTTTTTTTTTTTTTTCCACTTCCACCATTTGACAGTTTCAGCCCCTCCACTTTAATAGACTTGTTGCTTTACATAAAAACACATATATAGGTTGTAGCTTATAAGAACTTTTGCCTAATATATATATTTACACTTTACATAACTCATTTTAATTAAAACATTTAATTAAATATCTTAATACATCATAACATAAACACTCATACTTTATAACTTAAAATTATTTGATATATTGTATTTTTGAACTTCAAACATTTTAATAAATGTTTAACTATTATTTCAAATATATTAATTAATGATTTGAAAATTTACTTTTAAACGCCAAACACTACTACAAAAGGACAACGATACAAGTCATTCGAACATCATGCATTTAGGTCGCTAACTTAAATTCATCAAACATGAGATTTATCTATTTAACCTAGGTTTCGTTGGACTTTCACACACACTTTGATACTTGATACTTTATTCACGAATCGCTAAGGTGAGTTTATAGCCCCACTTTTACTCTTATTACTTGCTTTATAAAACTATGGGGTGAGAAACATGCAAAACTCTTTTCGGACATGAAACTGAAAACACTATTACGTGAAACAACCTTGAATCCCAACTATGCTACCGTTAGTTCCCTTTGGGAGGCGCGATTGTTATGAATAGATCTATTGGGATGACACTCCGTTCGAGTTTGACCGGATAGGCAAACGTCGAACGTATACCATATCGTATTGATTGAGTGTACTGGAAATACACTTGCTGGGCTTTTATTTATCATGCTCGTAGTTTCGGTCACATGAACTTGGTACTAGCGTAATAGCCTTTTTGCATATAGTGTCATTCACGGAGATGCTATATGTGCAACTGTGGTTCAACTTGAAAACTTGATTACTTAAACCTATGAACTCACCAACCTTTGTGTTGACATTTTAGTATGCTTTTCTCAGGTTTATTTCTTAGCGTGGGCAGTGGCAAAGGCATTCATTGAAACTGGCATCCGAAGTGTTTCCAAGCAAATCTAATATAACTTATAATGGGACAACATATATTTTTATGGGCTTTACTTCCGCACTTTGAAACAATGATGTAAAACTATTTCTTAAATAAATCTATATTTTGAAAATGGAATAGAATTTCCATTCTTTATTACCTTGTGTTGTTTATATCGATTTAGTAGCATCCCATGACCCGAACGCTTCCGCTGTGAAATTTTGGGGGTGTTACACTAGGTGAGCATGGCCTTTCAGATATCTAAAATTCTTTTAACATCATGCATGTAAGAAAGCTTTGGAGAGACTTGAAATCTTGCACAGCATACACCGCAAACATAATATCCGGTCCGAGGCGATCAAATACATCAATGATCCAATCATTGACCAGAGATGTCGATCAACTTCTTCACCATCATCATTTGGAAGTAGTGGCTTGTTGTGCTCCATAGGAGTGCTTGCAATCTTTGTATTTTCATAGCCAAACTTCACCAAAATCTCCTTGACATACTTATCATGACTAATAAATATGCCATTTGTCTTCTACTTGACCTGTAGCCCAAGAAAGAAGGTGAGTTCTCCCATAGAACTCATCTGAAACCTATCAGGCATCAATTTTTCAAACTCTCTGCATAGATCCTGCTTGGTTGAGCAAAAAATAATGTCATCTACATATATCTGAACCAACAGGATATCATTCTTCACATTCTTGATGAATAGAGTCTAGTCAATCTTCCCTCTTCTGAAGCCATTGCCGAAAAGATACTTGGCTAAAGTTTCATACCAAGCTCTTGGGGCCTGATGCACACCATAGAGTGCCTTTTGTACCTTGTAAACTTTGTCAGGAAAGGTTGGATCTTCAAAGCCAGGAGGCTGACAGACATAAACCCCTCCTCAATCTTCCCATAGAGGAAAGCACTCTTCACATACATCTGGTATACAGTGAAGTCTTTATATGATGCATAGGCCAGGAATAGTCGAATAGCTTCAATCCTTGCCACTGGAGCAAAGACCTCTTCATAATCAATCCCTTCCTGTTGTGTATACCCTTGAGCCACCAGTCTAGCCTTATTCCTTATTACCACACCCCTTTCATCCTTCTTGTTTCTGAAGACCCATTTAGTGCCAATAACTCTCTTGCCTTCAGGAAGATCCACCAGAACCCATACATTCTGAAGTTTGAATTGGAGAAGCTCTTCTTGCATTGCTTCTACCCAGGATTCATCTTCAAGAGCTTTGTAAACTTTCTTTGGTTCTGCATGAGAAATGAAACAAGCAAAGAGACATTTTTGTGTGTCCCAATGGATCCTTTCTTCATAAATAGCACTAAAGAATCCAGTCTCACTATGCTGAAATTTAGATCTTGTAGCTCTTTCAGCATGAACATCCCCAATAACATTCTCCAAGGGATGATCCTGATTAATTCTTCTGTGTGGTGTAGCAAGAACAATATAAGATGAAGCTATATTAGTAAAATCAATCTCATCAGCCTCACCATAGGGATCAGAACCTCTGTATTAACTGATGGAATAGAATGATGACCATCAGTACTAAATTTTGGCTCATCAATACTAACATGTGGCTTATCAATATTAACCACATTAGTACTGATCACTTGAGGTTCTATCACTGTGTCATCTGTATTGGTTACACCTTCTTCAGCATTAGAATCATTAGTCTTTTGAGGTTGATCATCATCTTTGTTTGCCTCCCCTGAAGAAGTGCTTCCAGCTGAGTTGTCCTTCCAAATGGGCAATAGGATACAATCATCATCATCATTAGAATCTGCATCAGGACCTTGCTTTTCTCCTGCAATAATGTTAGAATCCACAACAACAGGCACATAGTTCATAGATTCTGTTAGCATATCAATATCAAAAAGCCATTTTGGTCCTTGCCCCTCTACAATATGTTTATCCTCAAGAAACTCTATGTGCAGATTCTCCTCTATCCTTCTGGTTCTAGAATTATAAACCCTAAAGGCTTTACTATTCAAGGAGTAGCCAACCAAATATCCACTATCAGATTTTCCATCAAACTTACCTAAATAGTTAATGGTATTGAGAATAGAGACATGACACCCAAAAGGTTTAAGAAAGTCTAAGGTAGGCTTTCTACCTAAAAACAGCTCATAAGGAATCTTGCCATGAGGATTTACTATCAGTACCCTGTTCTGAACATAGCAAGTAGTATTAACTGCCTCAGCCCAAAATGTTGTGGGTAACTTGGAATATGCTAACATAGTCCTAGCAGCCTCTATCAATGTCCTATTTCTCCTTTCAGCAACCCCATTTTGCTAATGAGTCCTAGCTACACTGTACTCTCTTTTAATACCCTTAAGTTGACAGAAATCATTCATCACTTAGTTTTTAAACTCTGTCCCATTGTCACACCTAATGATTTTAACTTTCTTATCAGCTAGGTTCTCTACTGCATTTATGTATGACTTAAGGATTTCACTGGTCTCATCCTTAGTATTCATGAAGAAAACCCAAGTAAATCTGCTAAAATCATCAGTAACAACCAAACAATACTTCTTAAAATTTAGGCTGCTAATAGAGGTGGGGCCAAATAAGTCCATGTGCAGCATATGAAATGGTTGGGTGATAGTCTTAAAAACCTTAGGCTTACAAGAGGCTCCATGCTGCTTCCCTTTGAGGCATGCAATACAGGTCTGTTTATTTTCAAATCTTTTTGAAGGTAAACCTCTAACAAGGTTATTTTTAGCTAAAGGATTTATTACTTTAAAGTTCGCATGACCTAGCCTTCTATGCCATAACATAGATTCATTCAAATAAGCAGTAGTAACTAAACATGTAAGGTTTTCTTTGGGCACTATGTTTTTCATACTTACACTGTACATATTGCTTTTCCTAGGGAACTTAAGAAGCACCTCATCTTCACTAGGAAACTTAAAGTTAGGAGATAAAACCAAGCAACCAGTATCTGTGAATAGAACAAAATTCTTCTTGTCACACATTTGTGATACATTGAAAATATTGTATTTGAGTTCTTTCACATAGTACACATCTTCAAAGTCCAAATTACCAGTCTTGATTGTGCCTTTCCCAGTAATTCTTCCACCTATACCACCTCCAAAAGAAACATATCCTCCATTCAAATCAGTGAAGTCTGAAAGATAGGATAGATTTCCAATCATGTTCCTAGAACACCCACTGTCTGAATATCCAAGATCATCATTATTGTTGGAATGTCCCTGCACATAAGATAAAGGAAATTAGTTCCTTTTGGGGACCCAAGCCATTACTGACTTGGATCTGCCTCGTGCATCAATGTAATCATATTTCTTGAGAGTAACTGATGCACTGTTGGGTTGAGTAGTCTTTCTAACCCAACAAGCTGAGGGCTTAACAACATTGCCCTTGATTCCCTAGCAGCACTCACTTTAGAACTAACAGTTTTCATTTTTGGCTTAAAAGTATTAACTTTTGGCCTATCAGTATTAAGTTTTGGCTCATAAGTATTAACCTTTTTCTTGTAAAACTTGATTTGTTCATCATAGGATTTAAAGGTTTGTGTTGATCCAAAGATTAAAGGGCCTTAGTGAAGTAGGTGGTGATTTTGAAAAGTTTCTTTGGGCCTTTCACCAAATACTACGGGTTGTGGTCTAGCAATATTAGCGGCTTTGTAGTATTCAAAGATTTTATGCCGCTTTTTAAGAACCGCTCTTGGGGTCATGATGGGTTGAGGTCTCATAGGGTGTCGCATTGAGCCTGCAGATGAGAAAAACTTCCACACACAAAGCAATATTTATTATACATGAAAAATTCATCTCCTAGTTGCTTAGATTTTAGCTGGTTCCAATTTCTTTTGTTACCTCTAGGACTTGATGACATGTGTCTATACATCTCAGCATATTTTACTAGTTTCCTGACAGGTTTGTCAATTGATCTTACAGGTTTAATGGCCTGTTCTTGCTTTGCTTCACGAGACACTACACATGTCTTTTTATTTTCAAACACATATACCTCAGGTAAGGAAGTGTCACTGGCACTTTCAAAGGTCTCATCAGTCTTTCAGCCTTGGACCCAATGGGTTCACGGACAAATGTGGGTGCCTTAAACTCTTCTAAGCCAGTGTGTTCAAGGTCTATTCCAGGTGGTGAGGGAATACCTCTGAATGGTGGTGGTGCTGTCTTATAACCCATACCAGATTTAGCTTTGCCAATTAGTGCTTTTTCAAGGTATATATCTATTCTCTTTGAGTTATAATGTTGTGTGTCTTGAAGAGTATCAATTCTTAGTTCTATGTTGTCTTTAATTTGTGTGACTCTCTCTAGCTCTTTTTTTAACACAGTTATGGTGGTATCTTTAAAAGAAATTTCGCTATTAAGTATAGCAGTTGCTTCAGTAAACTTTGACTCATTTTCTTTATAATGCACAATTTGTTTTTCTAAAACTGCTAATCCTCTTTTATGATTTGCTAAATTATAACTGGTTTTGGAAAACTCTTCAGCCAGTTTATCATATTGAGTTTTAAGAGACTCATATTCACTTAATAAGACACATGAATCTGAGCAAATTGATTTAGTAAGTACCTCAGATACCAAAGCCATATTGATTGGACTCTCCTCATCATCAGCCATGAAGCTCCAATCATATCCAGCACCATCAATAGCCACCATTGCTTTAGAGGATGAGTCATTGGTTTCACTACTCTTTCCCTTGTTCCTGGGGCTTCTGCATTCCCTGGCAAAATGCCCAAGCTTGCCACAGTTGTAGCATTCCACCTTTCCTTTGTCAAACCCAACAGTATCTCCATCATTGATCTTAATCTGTATACCAATTCTCTTCATGAACTTTCTTTCCCTCATACTAATCAAGGCAATATTCCACTTGATATCCATCTCTTCCATATCATCCTCATCGATCTGTCTCAGGTCATCATGGGTGATCTGAGACCCATGTTGTTGCTCAGAGATGAAAGCATAGATTGTACTTTCATTGATGCTTGTTGCAGTGGTAACCAAACAATCAATATTAATATTAGTACTAGAAGTACTAACACCAAAACTGTCCTTATCAGCACTAGTGACTGGATGAGCCACAAAAGCTATGTTTTGTGATCCAAAGACCTTGGAAGATGTAGTTAGTAGCTCTCTTTATATCTTGTTCAATCACCTTAAAGCTATTGAGCAGTTGTCCAACCCCATAGTTTCAAATTATGCCTTGTTCTTCCATACAATGACATGAGTGTCCCATTTTGGTGATGAAAGGCTTCTAACAAACACGAGATTG
This sequence comes from Chrysanthemum lavandulifolium, assembly GCA_022545495.1. Classification (NCBI taxonomy): domain Eukaryota; kingdom Viridiplantae; phylum Streptophyta; class Magnoliopsida; order Asterales; family Asteraceae; genus Chrysanthemum; species Chrysanthemum lavandulifolium. The sequence goes on from CM040243.1 coordinate 119,657,882, forward strand.
ATGTCCTCCTGAGGGATGTCCACACCAATCTGACTAGTTGATGACAAGCTTTTGAATCCTATTGTAAATCGAGTCAATGGACTCGGTTGCACCAAAGAATGAAGTTTTCAAACTCTTGCTTCAAAGAGCTTCGAGTCTTCTTGGTGATGAGTTCCACCAAATCTTGTTTCAATGGCTTTGAACAAGGATCGAGCATCCTTGTGTTCTTCAAGTTGAGTTGATGATCATCGGGTAATGCCATGAGAAGGAGACTTGACCTTGAGATCATTGCCTCTTAGAGCCATTTCTTCATTAGTGATGGGATCACCTTTGTTTTAAGAACAACTTTGCCACCACTTCTTGTAAACAATGGACTTGTAGGAGTCTCCATTGATCACAATGTTCCTGACTTAAAATCAAGCACCAAAAGTAATGCTCTATCGCATCCTCCGAGTTCATATTCATTAGGTTGCAACTTAGGAACTCGGTAACAAAGACCTGGATTTGCTTGAATCAAAATCCATTTCTTGATTTGTCACAGGATCTTCTAAAACAAAGCTTCAGGACACAAGCTCGATACCACTTGTGGAGTCCCAAACCTTGGATCTAGAACACTTAGCTTGTAAATGTGTAGTTGCCTTGGTTGGTTCCAAAACAACAATGAGAAACTTTGTTGTAGATACACACAAGTATCACGGAATCTACTTGAATGTACTTAGAAGATTAATGTAAACACAAATATAACACCAATGACTTCAATATTATTGATTAATAATACGAGTACTCTCCTAGTACTAGGGTTTACAACCTTGAAGCTTTTCTTAAGACGGCTAGAGTATTGGTATATGCTTGACCTAGCTAGGATCTCCTTTATACACTAAGGAGATCCCTTACGAGATAATTATGCATTAAGTATATCATATCTTCTATTAGGATAGAAGATATCTTTATTCTGCACCATACACGACATTCTTAATATAGAACAATACAAACTCAACACTATCAAGATTAACTTTTGCACTATAAGTACTAACTAGTTAATACTCTTCTAACATCACTATCAATACTAACTTTAAGACTATAAGCATTAACTCCCAAAAGTGAATTTGCCAACAGAGATATACAGCAACAACAACCGTCCAACAATTTGAGGTAGCCATGCTTGCATTTAAGAGTTTTAGCCAACCTGCCCATGCTTGGCTAAGTAAGATACCACCAACCCTTTGGTCAATGTCGTATTTTTCAAGTACTAACCAAATCTCTGTCTAAGTATACATCTTTTATTGTTCAACATTGTTGTATATACTAAAACATGTTATGTACATGTGTAAGGAGAGCTCATTATGATGTGTTACTTAATAACATGCGTGAAGTTTTTAATTAGAAACTAGTGGGAGGTAGGCACCAACTCATCATTAGTGCTTTAGAATACATTAGAGAATATTGTATGAATAGAATAGTAAATGTTGTGCATGTAATTAACAAGTGTGTCGGACCCTTAACACCAAAGGCAACACACATGTTAGACTTGATAAAGAAAGAGGCTTATAAGTACAGTGTTTTACAGATTCAAGGAGATAACTATCAGGTTAGTGGATGGGGATATACGTGTTTTGTGAATGTTGAAGCTAGGGCTTGTACTTGTAGAAGATGGTAGCTTACATGTATGTCATGTAAACATGTTGTTGCTACCAATCGGTATATGAGCTTAAATGGAATGTAAGTAGGATCTATAGAATCATGGGTTCATCCATGTTACTTGCTTAAGACTTGTAGGAAACTTACAAACACACCATCCAACCCATAAATGGTTATCAACATTGCAAAAAGTCAAATGTGCCTACTATCATTCTTCTACCCAAACATCAAAACTATTGGGTAGGCCACGAAAGAAAAGAATAAGGGCTTTTACTGAAAATGATGATAATGATAATGATAAACATAGTAAGTTGTCACAGTCTAATAGGAGTGTAGTTTGTGGTATTTGTGGCAATGATGGACACAACAAGAAAACATGTCTTGGGCAATGAGGTGTAACAGGAAGTCAAGGCAGTACCCATCAGTCTCAAAAAACAGATTCATTCCAGCCAAATGTTCCATAAAAGAAGAAGACAAAGGTTAATGGTAACAACTTTTAAGCAAATGAACAAGCTTAATGTCAAACTGATGCTTAATCTAAAATTCATGTGCATGAAACTTGTGGTCAGTATGAAAGTCATTTTCAACCAAGTGTGGTCCAGTCTCAATCTGGAATTCAAGTTGATCTTGCTGGTGTGTATCCAAAACAATTATGGATTAGAAAGAAGATTATAGCAGCAAAGAGTTCACCACAAAAAAAATGTGGGTTAAGTATTTCAAATATAATGTTTTTCATCGACTATGTAATTCCTAGACAATATTTGCTCTCTTTAAACAATGTGTGTTTCTGAACTTTGTAGACTACAAAATTTTATGCATTTGAAAATATATCCATTTGCATTATGTATGAAATCATCTCATGTTAGTCTATGAGAATAATTGAGTTTTAAGTGTATCCATTTGCCACTTTACCCATTTCTACATATTGTTGCAAGCTCATACTCATATTAATTGATGACTTTTACAAAGTCAATTACTGTCATCACACATGTAAGTAAATGCAAGGACCTATTAGTAAACCAATAAAGGCAACACAATACAATGACAAAACCATAAAAGGAATATAATATTTATACTATTAGCCAAGGACCAAAGTAGATGAAGTTAAGATTTTGTAGTAGTCAACCAACACTGAAGCTTCCTAAACATATTACTATACATAACATCTACTTTCTACAACGGATCCAAAACACAAAAACCAGTGAGTTTCTAAACCCACTAAATATAACATAGACAAACAAAAATGATGACTATCAACGAGAAAACACAGAAGTTCCTCAAACGGCAAACTTTCTCCTTCTCAAGAAAGAGTTCAACTAGGGATGCTTGGTGAGGAGCCTCTAGCTCATTTTTCTTAGCAACTGAGTTGACAGCCTCCATTGTCTGACTGATGAGGTCTTCTTGGCATTCTTGTAATGCCGCCTCATTCCGGTGAATGTGTCTTTGCAAGTAGAGGATCACCTCCCTTGATCTCGTTGTCATGGGTGTGGATCCAACCACCCATTGATCGGACATCTTGATCCCTAAAAAGAAAAAAGTCAAAAGTTGGGGATCACTTTGAAGCTTAGACTCATAACTTAAAAATAAACTTTTAAGCTAAACAACCATTACACTTAAACCATGATTAAACTATAAACATAACATTTTAACTAAAAAAACACAACCATTAACTTTATACTGGAAAAAATTAAAGTCTCCAGCGTTCACATTGTTCCAGCATGTCCTAACGCCCGCTCGCCTACCACAACTACAACGCACCATTATTAAGATTTGATCGGAAATATTAAAGATAATATTTTATGGGAGAGAGGAGAGTTTAGGGATGAGTGGTGAAATTTTTAGCTTTTAATAGCCTAAAAATATTGTAGCAACCACATAAGTCGTGTTGTACTCACACGGTTTAATAAAATATGCGAAATGTGAAATGATGATTATGCCTTTAGACTAAAGACAAAATGAAATGGAAAGGAACAGGTTTGACCAGAGCATTATGGGTCAAGGGACCTCTTTGGCCTCAAAAACTTGAAAAAATGACTCACGACGACGAAAATGCTAACTTTTGTCCCCCGGTGATGTTTTTTGATAAGTTTTGGGACCAACGGTGTATTTTTGTCTAACGGTAATGAATCATTGCATTACATCATTTATTTCATTACATTGTTTATTCTATTCATTTGACATTTCTTGATAATAAAGAGTCTTCAATATACTTTGAACGAACTAAGTCGGGTTTAATTGGTGGCAACAAAAGTACTTTACGTGATGGAGTTAACATTTATTATAGGTGTAGGTATCTACTTCGTATAAAATTAAATTTCATTCATAATTTAAATGACCTAGTTAGTTTTTGAGCAAATTTTTGTAAATGCTTTTCAGTCCTGATCCTTATAGGTCATGCATATACTCCTTTCTCTATTAGGCTGAAATAAGACAACACACCGTTAGCTCACCCCGGGGTTTTAATCCGAGACTAAGCTATGGCGTGTGATAAGGTTTTAAAATGTACCTTTTTGAAGGGTCATTTAAGCCCTTATTTGATCACTTTTGTATCCGTTATTACTTAATATCGTTCCTTTTCACTTTTTAGGTATCTTAAAGGCAAAATCTTTGGAATGACACTTATTCGGACGAAAAGGCGAATATCGAAGAAAATGGCCAAAGTCAAGAATCGAGACACTTAGGTCGCTAAAGCGAAGGGACGGCGTCGGTGTTACTGCGACGCCGTCGCATCACTTTGTGACGGCCAAGAGCCAAATTGCTTATTTACAAGTGGCGGTGTCGCTTTAAAGAGTAGGCCGTCGAACTCGGGCGGCCTAGATTTGATCGACGGCGTCACAAGCATAAGATGACGCCGTCGCAAGACTAACGTGGCCAAGCGAAACCCTAATAACGGCGACCCGATGGCGTCACAAATCAAAGGTGACGTCGCATATGTAATCTTTATATAGAATCCAAATTTTTAGTTTTCGGTGTGTAGTCTTTTGGGTAAAACCTAAACCGAACCAAGGTTGTCTTGTACAATATTTTAGGGTTCCAAACCCTATCTTACATCAAGATAAGTGTTTTACTTCAATAATTTAATTATGTCTTCAATTACTTGTGTGTATCTTGGCATGTTCTCCATGTCCGGTTAATTTACTTGTGTGTTTGCTTAGGAATATGAAACTTAATTATTGAATATTGATTGGTTGTCTCTTATCTTAATTGTTAATGATCTAGTAATGCGATAGGTCATCCGTTGTGTAGTTAATGCTTGATTAATCTTTGTGAACATTAGTTTATAACACCTAGAGTTTTGTAGGCTAAACCATTTGAAGAGTACCTTAGAGTTAAAGTTTATAAATCCTAGAGACTTTGTGGCGATAACCTTTGGTAGTTTCAAAGAGTTAGGATAAACGATACCCTACGACCTTAGACACACAATGCGATTAAGAATAAGGACGTGACAATTCACCCATCAATAGGAGATAATTAAGGAGTAATAAAACCTAAGTAAACACATCTTTAAACCATCATACGAGCACACAATAATTAGACATAGACTACCTCACCTTAGTTAAATAGATAATTAGATAAGTAGAGTAATCGGTAGAAATACCAACCCCAAATCCAAACCACGAGATTCGTACCTTTCCATTTCTAAAAACATAAAAGATGAAAATAATCTTCCTCAACCCCAACCTTAGCGTAGTAACTTCTCACTAGCATTCCTATTCCCAGAGAGCGATATCAATTCCGTGGCTTACCCTAATACTACACTACAACGATTAGGTTCTTTGCTAGGGTGTTGAAAAACTTGCTCGACAAAAGAAGTTCCTTTGACCCCGAGCGACGCATGTAGCGTTATCAAGTTTTGGCGCCATTCGGGAATAGAATAGCTAGTTAGAGTCCACCTCGCTTAGGTTTCCTTGCTTGATTCCTATCAAGTAAAATTTTCTCATTTTAGCTTCCTCATAGTCTATCCCCTCTTCGTGACCTTTGGTCGTAAAACCCATCACTCACCATGATACGTGTCTTCCGTGAAGATTCTTCACACTACCGTCCCCAATCCGAAATTGAGAGCGCAATCCCACAAAACCCTTCACCCGTTCACCACTTTGGAAATCACCTAGGGCATAATAAGATAATTTGGCAACAACAAAGTCCTTTCTATGACTCAGATTCTGATGAGGAATTTGATTATGGTGAAGCACTTGACAACGGGGAGGTCATTGATGAAGTTAGTTTTGAAATGGAAGAAGGCCCCTCCCAATGTTTTGACCCTAGGTGTAGAATTAAGAAAAATGGTCCCTTTAACATGCAATTCCCTTGCAAAATAGGATTAGAAGGGTTCGATGCTTACTTGAATTCGTTCTTGCCTTTGAACTTAATCTCAAGGGACCTATACAATAAAATCAAGATCAATGAGTTAACTTACCAAGGGAACAATGTTGTTGAAGCAGTCACTCATTTGCATGTGTTTGTTGGAAGTTTTGCTTATTTGGTAGAGTTCATGGTCTTAGAAGACTTAGGAGAATTTATTGATAAGGACCTCACTCAAGTAATTTTTGGAAAACCTTTCAAAAGGATGACCAGGTTGAAGGAATGAATGATTGATGGTCTAATTACATTCTCTGATGAAGTTGAAGACTTTATCTACCAAATGCCACGTGCTCATCTTAGGTTTAAACACAAGGATATTGAGGCGTGTAATAGAATGACCTCTATTCCATTGCTTAGTGAAAGGGATAAGCAAAGTGGACTTAGGTACCCATATGAGAAAACTAAGAGGCATTACAAAAAATGCCTAGAGTTAGGAGATGATTACAAAAAGAATGAGAGAACATTGGAATGGCTTAGGTATGAGCACGTAAGCATGCACGAGATCACGCAGGGGCACGACTACAAGTCTAGCTACAAGACTCATAAATAAAGAAAAGCGTTTCGTGGGAGGCAACCCATGCTTAATTGTTTGCTTGTTTGTGTCGTATATCTTTTATTGATTGTTTATTCTCATATTTAAATTTGTAAAAATGATTTATTTTGTCTTTAACCTCGTCTTAATTACATATAAAGGTATTTTAAATAAGGGATAAGTGTAGGGAGGATTACACACGCGTTTTCAAAAGAAACGTGAACATGAGAATTACAATTATTTAAAAGATATACATGTGTGTTTGTTCGAGTCAAATGCTTGTATTGAGTCATAATGGATGTTTTGCAGAAATTTTTCCAGTTTTAAAGATAAAATTTTCGAATTTTTCCGTAAAATCACGGACCGGTTTACATCATGATAACTTTGACGTCGCGGGAGGAGTAGAAACAACTTCTAACTTTTCTCGTTTTCGTGCTACTTATAAATTTTTGGAATTTTCGGTCTTAATTTTCGAAAATCAGTAAACATCCATTCTACAAGCATTATATCTTATTTAAGTTTGGAATTACATCTTGTTGTGATTTTTCTTTGTTCGGTTTGATGCGTTGGGTCATTTGTTTTCTTCAAGTGTGCAGGTTTAATTTATCAAGAAGAAAATACATAAGAAGAGAAGGAGCTTTTCACGCAAACATTCTTCTTGAAGAAAGATGTAACCACCACTTCGTTTCTTTCGTTTTTAATTACCTTCCATTATCATAACTTTGATACTTTCGGGGAACATTGGGGACAATGTTCGGTTTAAGTGTAGGAGGAAAATAAAGCGGAACTTTGAAACTATGCTTATCCTTGATTATTTGCTTTGTCCAATTGCATTTGTGTAATAAACCATGAGAAAATGTCGGTTAGGGTAATTTTGGCACCAAATTTAAAATTTTCATGACATATAGGAGTGGGTCATTAGTCTTAATAAAGCGTCTCATGGATAGGAAGTTATATGACTAACACAAAAACCCTTTACCACTTAAATTCCACCCAAATGTGAGGATCACCCTTAGATTAGTAGAAATTAAAGCATTCATCTTTGATGCTTAGTGTGAACCAAGAGTATATTAGATTCTAGAACTTGTTTTGTGATGCATCCGAGATCGCTAGTAAGACTACACTTGTGTAGTTAGGAATAACTAAATGATAAGAGGCATTAGGATAACCCTTGTTTAATACCGTAATATAATTACTTTTTCACATCGGTTGAGTAATTCCCCACACCATTGCGTTGTACTCATCTTTAGTACACGATACCCTAGTTAACCCCTCGAGCCTATCCTTTTCGCGGTTCTCGTGATGTTTCGGTTTTCGGAATATCAATGAAGACATTGTTTACACACCCCAAATGTACACCCAAATCGCCTTAGCCTACCTTGTATGCACTCACTTTTAGTGCATTATTGTTATCACACTAAACCCTTAGTTCAATTATCTAGTTGCTTGCATAAGTTGCTAAGTCGAGTCATATCCTTTGTACACAGTTTTGGGACGATTGGGACTCATGAGAAAAGTTAAAGTTTATGAAATGACTGGAAGGGAACGTTAAATTCAAATTCCCTTTATTTGCGTAATAATGTACTCCAAGTGTTTTGATCTTTTCAATTCGGGTCAAATTAGTGTTAGAGTAATAAAAACTCAAGTGTAGGATCGCCTATAAATCCCTATCATTTGATGTTACCGTAGAGGATGGTAGAGTAAAAGTGTAAAATAAAAATATATATATATATATATATATATATATATATATATATATAGAAAAGAAAAAGAAAAAAAATAGAGTGTTGAAAAAAAAATACGGGCTACCATCCTACATCTATCTTTAAATTATGTTTGTTTGTTTGAGTTATCTAGAGTCTAGAGTGTCGAGTCTTGGCTTAGCAACGCCATTCTTCGCATGCTTGTAACATAAAGATTTTGACTTGCCACCACTAAATAGCCTATCCCACCAAACATTTTGTTTCCCTACCGTAAGCCTAACATTACAACCCTTTAAAGACCTCTTTGATAGTCTTTCCTAGGTGCTTACGCCAAAGCGATGGAGGTTTGATCTAGTCTCAAGCCTATGGTAATCTATGTACTAGGACCGGTTAACGAGTGTTTATCTTCCATTTCCAACTTGTTATATTTCATATACACCCGAGAGATGTAAGTATCCAATCACCCTATGTGAGGTGCTAGTATATAATTTCCGTACTTGTTATGAATTTTACGGGATTTATATGTGTTGTGGATTGTTCTAAACCAATGCTTCATGACCCCTAACTTATAAATTAATTGGCTAAAAGCACATTTGCTTGAGGACAAGCAAATACCAAGTGTAGGGATATTTGATAAGGTTTTAAAATGTACCTTTTTGAGGGGTCATTTAAGCCCAAAATTTGATAACGCTACACGCGTCGTTCGGGTCAAAGAAACTTCCTTTTCGTCGAGCAAGTTTTCAACACCTAGGCGATGAACCTAATCGTTGTAGTGTAGTATTAGGGTAAGCCACGGAATTGATATCGTTCTCTAGGGAATAGGAATGCTAGTGAGAAGTTACTACGCTAAGGTTGGGGTTGAGAAGACTATTTTTATCTTTTATGTTTTTAGGAAATGGAAATGTACGAATCTCGGGGTTTGGATTTGGGGGTTGGTATTTCTATCGATTACTCTACTTATCTAATTAACTAAGGTGAGGGTAGTCTATGTCTAATTAGTGTGTGCTCGTATGATGGTTTAAAGATGTGGTTACTTAGGTTTTATTATTCCTTAATTATCTCCTATTGATGGTTGAATTGTCACGTCCTTATTCTTAATCGCGTTGTGTGTCTAAGGTCGTAGGGTATGCGTTTATCCATAACTCTTTGAAACTACCAAAGGTTATCGCCTACAAAGTCTCTAGGATTTATAAACTTTAACTCTAAGGTACTCTTCGGATGGTTTAGCCTACAACAACTCTAGGTGTTATAAAATAATGTTCACAAAGATTAATCAAGCATTAACTACACAACGGATGACCTATCGCATTACTAGATCATTAACAATTAAGATAAGAGACAACCAATCGATAATCAATAATTAAGTTTCATATTCCCTAAGCAAACACACAAGTAAATTAGCCGGACATGGAGAACATGCAAGCATACACACAAGTAATTGAAGACATAATTAAATTATTGAAGTAAAACACTTATCTTGATGTAAGATAGGGTTTGGAACCTAAAATCTTGTACAAGACGACCTTGGTTGGTTTAGGTTTTACTCCAAAAGACTACACATCGAAAACTAAAAATTCGGATTCTATATATAAGATTACATATCGACGGCGTCACCCTTTGATTTTAATGACGCCGGTCGCCGTTATTGGGTTTCGTCTTGGCCACGTTAGTCTTGGCGACGACGTCACCTTATGCTTGTGACGCCGTCCCTTCGATCTCGGACCGTCTGGATCAAATCTAGGCCGTCGAGTTGTGACGACCTACTCTTAAAAAGCGACACCGTCACTTGTAAATAAGCAATTTGGCTATTGAGTAGTCACAAAAGTGATGCGACGGCGTCGCATGTAACACCTAACTTGTCCTCTTCGCTTTAGCGACTGAGTGTCTCAATTCTTGACTTTGGCCATTTTCTTAGTATATTCGCGCTTTTCGTCCGAATAAGTGTCATTCTGACATTTTGCCTTCAAGATACCTAAAAAGTGAAAAGGCGATATTAAGTAATAACGGATACAAAGTGATCAAATAAGGGCTTAAATGACCCCTCAAAAAGGTACATTTTAAAACCTTATCAGCGTCAGAGTAAGTATTTGCTTGATATGAATAATAGTGGAGAGAGTAAAGAGTAGAGAGAAGCGAGTATCGTAATGTGTGTGAATATCTTGTTCAACTATGAATGACTCCTTTATACTATGTGGGCTTAACTCCACGATACGATCATTGTGGAGACTAAGTTGCCTTCTAGAGGTAGCACACAAATCATTCATAAGTACCAGGCTTGGTCTCCGGGTCTAAGTTGTCGTCATGCTCCAAGTACTAGTTGTGGACCAAGCTTATGTGATATTAGTACATCACGTACACTGTATATTAGTTGTTGTTGTACTGGCTGCGATTTAGACACTGCTCCATCGTCATTTCCTCCGACATGAGGTGACCTTTGTCACCCCAGCTACTCCGAAGGACTGTTCCAACGTGGAGCGGTGGGGGAGCCATGAAACCGGAGCATGGGGCAAAAAATTTATACTTTTACACAGTCGTTCACACTAAAAGAAAAGAAAAATAAATAAATAAAAACTTATATTGCAAAAAATGCCCCAAATAACCGTATATATCACGTAAAAAATGCAACAAAAAACCTTATTTGTATTGTGTAAAAGCTACAACAAAATTACTTACACTTATTAAAATAACAACTATTCGTGTGCAAAATTGGAGCAAAAAACACCACCAAAATAACAACTTATTTCATGCAAAAAAACAACAAAAAATTGCTAATATCGTGCCTAAAATGCACGCTAAGAACCGTTTATCTTTAAGAATAATCTACAACACGCACTGATGTTGAGCAACTGAAAACCATTTATCCGAGAAAAAAGTTGCATGAAAACCCCATTTATATTTATAAAACACTCAGTTTTAGCGTAAACAAAACAACTACAAATGAAGGTTGTTTTGTTTATAAATGTTTGCGGTTAAAAAAAGCAATATTATCGGATGTTAACTAGAATGGGACATCTCTTTTATAGCAACCTTGCATAGTTTTTTTGGCTAAACAATACAACAATGAGCAAAATTCAAACTTAATAACATTTTCACCATTATATCATAACAATACACTGATAAACTGAGAATAAACTATAGAGCATTTAAAGCCACATAAACAAATTGGTGGTTACAGACTTTCATAAGAGCCTTTTCGGATAGAGATCTTTACATTCTCATTGAATCATATTTAATCAAGTTGTTTATAGGCCTATTTTCTTGTACTTGTTGAGGGAAAATTTAAACTTGGGCTGAGGGCAACATGATTAAATTTGCTAAAATTAAAAAATTACCCTATACTCGTAAGTTTTTGACTAATCATAGAGGGCATCGCCCCCTCTCCTTTCAATGTCCCTCCGCCCATGACGTGGAGTGATTTTGTCTTAATATTTAGGCTTACTTACAATTGTATCATCCGGAGTATCCGGAGGAGACTATACCTCATCACTTAAGTTGTTTATTATTACATTATGAATGTATATAATATTTTGTTTTTATTTATGTAATTTACTGTAATCAACTAATCATAGTTAATGAAGCGGTGGAAAATGATGTATTTATAGGGGTGAAAGTAGGTGTGAATAATGCTACGGTGTCCCACTTACAATATGCGGATGATACTATATTCTTTGGTGAAGGGAATAAAGAGAATACTAAGTCTCTTATGTGTATTCTTAAATGTTTTGAAGAAGCTTTCAGGTTGCGTGTAAATTACAAAATAAGTAAGCTTAACGGTATTGGGTTAACAATATGAAATTAAGGGTTATGGCTTGGTGAGAACATGAGGTGAAAACATAAGGTGTATAAATGCATGGAATCCCGTAGTGGAGAAATTCAAGAGTCGTTTAGCGGATTGAAAGGCTAAAACGATGTCGTTCGGGGCCGTCTAACATCATTTATATCGGTTCTAGGTAGCTTGCCATTGTATTATTTTTCGATGTTCCGTGTGCCTTTGAGTGTCATAAAGCAACTTGAGAGAATTAGAAAAAACTTTTTTTGGGGTGGGGTTGGGGAGGGGAAAAGAACTTTCATGGGTTAAATGGGATACGTGAGTAGCATCACATGGGGTGAGGGGGTTAGATATTGGGTCATTCAGGAAACAAATATTGCGTTACTAGGGAAATAGTGGCGGGGATTTAAGCGGAAAGGGGAGTCTTTGGGTTAGGGTGCTTAAAAGTATTAATGGTGATGATGGGGGTCTAGTCGGGAATAGGGTTATGGGTGGGGGGTTTAGCGGGATATTGTGAAGATTAGTGAGGAGATCGAGGGTTTGAGGGAGAAATTTAGTTCGGCTTGTGTGGGTTTTGGGGGATGGGAGAGACATTATATTTTGGACGGATAGATGGGTGGATAATCGTAGACTTTGTGATAGATTATCTAGGCTATTTCATTTAGACATGGGAAAGGAGGGTAGTATGATCGATAAGAGAGCTTAGGTAAATGGAGTGTGGTTTTGGGAGTGAGATTGGGGGAGGGATATTAGGGATACAGTTTGTAAGGAGTTAGAAGATTTAATGTGTGTATTGCAAAATGTTGTTGTCTAATAATTGTATGGATAGATGGAGGTCGGCGTTATCCGAAGACGGGGAGTTCAAGGTCAACGAACTATCAAGATTGGTTGAGGATAAGATTTTAATGGTGGAAAGTCGTGGTCAAGAAACGCTTTGGAATAAGTTAGTGTCGAAAAAAATAAACATATTCGTGTGGAGAGCTTTAAAAGGCATACTTCCGGTTCGAGTGGAGCTTGATAGAAGAGGTGTAGACTTGGATTCGGTTCTCTGCCCAAGTTGTACTAATGCGGTTGAAACATGTGCTCATAATTTGGGCACTTGTGATCTTGCTATGAGTGTGTGGAACAAGGTTTTTAGTTGGTCGAAGGTGGGAATTGTTAATGCTTTCTCTATTGATGATTTTTTTTCATTATATGGAAACGTAAATGTCCCTACTAATATTTCTCGTGTTTGGCAAGCGGTTGTTTGGACATCCGGCTACTTCATATGGAAACAAAGAAATGCAGGTGTGTTCGGAAAGAAAGTGTCAAGTACTAATAAAATCGTTCAAGACATCCAATTAAAAAGATACAAGTGGATTGTGAGAAGATCTAATAAACACAAAGGGATAAATTGGCAGCAATGGTTGTTTGATCCGATGAAAAGTCAGCTACAGATGGCTGACAAAGTTGCTCAAGTCCTATTTCCCCTTTTCCTCTCTCTAACCCTAAACTCTCCATCCTCTCTCTAACCCTAAAATTCTATTATTTTCTCAGTCGCCGCCTCCGGCCTACGGAGGTTCGGAGGGCTACCATTAAACATTAACCACTTTCATCCTTCATGTTCAAATGTTTCAAATATCTAGTAATTTTCACAAAATAAACCATCACTTCTTCTAGATCTGGACTCTTCAACAGGTTTCTCCGCCGGTAACTCTCTCTTCTACAAACCCATCTCCGTATCCGCACCTATATCTCGTGAAACCACCACCCACTTGGGTCGCGTCGTCGGTTTTCAAGTTTCTGCAACAACCGTTTTCAATGTCGCCCGTGGGTGTTTTGCCCTTATATTGTGGTCTTTATGTTTGGTGGGTTCGGTTTTAGAGTTTGTGTTGTTGAGTTTTTGCAGGGAAGATGATCTCTTCAGATTTGGATCGATGTTCCAGCCATCAAGTCAAGACAACGACAAGCATTGTTTCTTTAGTCGATGATGAAGAGTCGAGGTCTTCAATGGAAGAAATCTTTAGTTTATTTTTTCACAAGTCAAGTTTTAGTTCAATTGTTCTTTTTCAATGATGTTAGTTTTATATTTTCAATTAGATTGCTTTTTGCAAACTTCTCAATGTACTCACCGGATCATTTTATGGTCTCACTTCAATATCAATTTCACTTTTACCAAAAAAAAAAAAAAAAGTCAGCTACAGTTAGAAAGCAACAATGTGTCAGCAAGTCTGTGTGGTATATGCACCGTCCTTAAATAGTATTGTCTCATTAAGACTACCCCCAACCCTCACACCACTTCACTTTCCACATCAGCGCCACATTAGCTTTCCCTATTCTTCACCAACATCTCACTTTTCACTCCCAACAATCTCACACCACTTCACCTTTCAACATATTATTTTATTTATTAAAATACCCCACTAAATATCTCTATACACTCACAAACTAAAAAAAAATAAAAAATACCCGTTATGCAAAAAGCCCGAAAAGTGAATACTTCACATTTGGCTTGCTTGCCAACTGCTCACTCCAACTCCCCCAATGGAGCTTGCCACGTGAAGGAGCTTGCCATTTGCTCACCAATCTTGCGTTGGGGGTAGCCTAAACATGATAGTCCTTTTATTTGATTTATGTACAATCCAGTAATGTGGTCTTGTCCTGTTAGTATGTGCTTGTTTTTGGCATATGTTTAATAGGACTTGGCTGGATTATTTTGGATTTTAGAGTAAGTTGTCCCATTTGGTTTTGTTAGTATCATGTTCTTCTGATAGTGTCCTATGGGTTGTTTCGTGTATTAGTACCCGTAGGCTTTTTCTTTCGAGGTCCAGCCTTGCTTAATCAGCTTGATTTGGGAAGTCGGATGCCTTTGTTTGTATTGTTGTTTTGGTTTTAGTTTAATTGCTGCCTTTCTAGAAAAACACTTTGAACTTGCGATGTTGACAAATTTAAGTAATAATCCGAAGGAGAAATCACCTTACTAAGACATTTTTCATCCAAGTTATAATGCTCTTTTGTTGCATTTTCGCAAACAACAATGCTTTGAAAGACCAATCATTAACTTTTATATAACCATATAGCTAGCTAGTATACAAGTATAACTTCTCTATGGACACGTTCATAAAGGTTCAGCTGACCAAACTTATCAGCTAAAAATCATTGCAAAAATTTCTGCAACGAGAGCTGAAAGATAAATACAAAACGAGTTTGTGAAATGTACAAACAAGAAAAGGGGATGTAGCTCAGATGGTAGAGCGCTCGCTTAGCATGCGAGAGGTACGGGGATCGATACCCCGCATCTCCAATTCTTTTTTTTCTTTTTTACAACCCCCTCTTGTACTAAAAGGGTTCTTTTAACCATTCAGCATTTCAATATTGCATCCCTCTTTTGTCACTTCTCTTTTAACAATTTTTAATCTAACATGACAAGTATATTCTCGACAACGAAATTGAAGTGTTCATTACATTACACATGACTGTTGAAGGCTGTGCTCAATGTTTTTGCACTTTTTGTTACGTTTTTCACATTGTGTTGATCGAATATAAGGGTGACCATCAAATCTAATTGTGCTTTTAAAATCTGAAACAAAGTCTGCAATACATTATTCAAGTTCTATAGGTTTATTATCGGATATTTGATCAAAATTATTCCATTTATATACCTCCAAGGTTTAAAGTCTGCAAACGCTTATTTGATTGAGTAGCGGGTTAAGAAACAAACAACACATTTGTACGAGGGGGTAAATTGTGAAAAATATAACAGAGACTGTAAATTTTTGCAAAAATTAATTCGGAAGCCACTCTTGAAATAATATCAGAGCCAGGTTTCGATTGCGCCACTCTGATTTGTTGATTATTTTATGCACATCGTATATCTATAACGCATAAATAGTTTGGTAATAGCTTCTTTGATATGTGTGGCACACAAAATGAATCGTGGTTAAACTGTAAATACAGACAGTAACTATAAGGGCAAAAGGCTCATCAAAATTTAAAAACCATCACCTCCTTACAAGAACTTGAAGGTTAAAACTTCACTAGGTACACATTTAGAGGGTGGCTGGGGAAAGGGTCGGAACGATCACGAGGATACCTTGGTCAAGCTACGTACATCCGAGTCAAAGACTTGCCTTCTTCAGATAACCGAACGAGGAAAACCTCATCCGCTAGTTACTATAAAGACTAAACATTGTTCGAATCTAAAACCATTAAATCATGGAACTCGTTAGCTTTTAAAACAGTATTCTGCATATCAAGGTGTGCTATGCAGCATCAACATTGAAAAATGTTACAAGAAGTAGGATTGATGTGATGTCTTCTTATAGCTAAACAAAAAAATGAACCACTTGCTGAACCTAAAGCCATGTCGCGCCATCTGCTCCATTCCTTCAGGTGAAGGACTTAACATCCCAATCTTAGCTTGTGTGAAGTCGAACGTGAAAGGTTAACAAAAAAAAATTCTAAGGGTTGCAAAAACTAATATACGCTATAGACGGAGATACTAAATAAAACCAAAGATATAACCATTGTCAAGAGTCCCAAAGCTGTTTAGTAAGCCAAATAAACGATGAAAAATGAAGTGATCAATACTAAAGAAAACCAAAAATTGCCCTATAACATGTCATGGGTGTCTGCACCGGCTCTTTAAGATCAACCACAATAGAGGTTTACTTTGCCTAAATGCAAGTCAATAAAGTTTTTTTTTTTTTTTTTTGGTTTGGTTACCATCTTCAGTATGTGCTTTACTACTTAGCCATTTAATTCAGAAAAAAAAAAAAAAAAAAAAAAAGACAATAATAATAGTATCATTATAAACTTTAATTTCTTTTAATATAATAATTGTTTCCTTAATTCATTGAGAGTTCGCTTTGACACCAAACTAGCTGCTAGTAAGTTGTCACTGACTCACTGGTGCCAAACTCATGTATCAAGCAGTTTCCGATGATCATGAAAATGATTTGTCCTCTTATAACTTGTGCCCAAGTATGTAATATTGACATATAGCACATTTAAGAGTGTAGATGAGAAGTGAGAATTAATGGATGACATGAATGTGTGAGCACTGAGCAGGAAGAAGGATTAACAAGATTTGGTGCGCGAATATATCATTAAGCTATTGTTTCATATCACTGCACATCCTTGGATAGGTACATATAGCTCTTTCACAGATACAACTAGGTTACTAAAACTACGTTCAAAGATCTAACAACAGGTTTAACAGCTTAAGATTCAAGTAAATTGAAGATTAAGCATGTGGCAAAATTGTTGTAAAGCTAAGTTAACCCAACAAAGAAACAAACATCGGAGCAAAAAACTCGAATTTGCATTAATAAATTCATACTTGTCTTAACAATATACATACAAGGAAATGTCTTGGTATCTAGGATCGATCAGTCACAACCATGGGCAATGCATGATGACACTTGTGGAGAGTCCATCCATCACCCAGAATATTGACCCGATACGCCAGATAAAACTAAGAAACAACACTAGCAAACACAAACCATGTCTTCTAATGAAAACTGAAAAAGCAATACATAATCCTTGAGACGAGTTAGAAAGGAGCTGAGCTTGTTCGTCGGAGCTGGTACTTGGGTTTGGGTGGTGGTGCACTTGGCAAAACATGACCTACCTCCTGCACAAGGACCTACAACAGATAGCACAACACTAAAGAATCCCAAAGAAATTTGTGACATCCCTCCATACATATATATCTTGGGAATGAATGTTCATGAAAGGATTATGAGTTGTTGCAAACATCATTTATAGAATGTACTTGTAATGAACTTAGGATTTTATATAGCATACGTAGAATCAATAAACAGCTAATCACAAAAAATCTCATATTATAAGGATGTTTAATAAAATCCTAAATTTATATAACATCCACTTAGCACAAAAATATCATAACATTGTTCCATTCATTAAAAACAAGCATCAGTTACCGATTTACATGAATTTCGATACCACAAAAACAATTAGTAAATCTAAACCCATTATTACATCGATAGAAACAAAACAAGTCAACCGCTGGTGAACTTGGTGACAGCCTTGGTGCCTTCAGAAACAGCGTGCTTAGCCAACTCACCAGGCAAGACCAATCTCACAGCAGTCTGAATCTCCCTGCTCGAAAGAGTATTCTTTTTGTTATACCTAACAAGCTTCGAACTCTCAGCAGCCAATTTCTCAAAGATATCATTAATAAAAGAGTTCATTATTCCCATTGCTTTGCTTGAAATCCCAATATCAGGATGCACTTGTTTCAAAACCTTGAAGATGTAGATCTTGTATGTCTCCACTGACTTCTTGTGTCTCTTCTTCTTCTTGTCTCCTGACGTGTCCTTTGCTGGCAGCTTCTTCTCTGCTTTGGGTTTTGGTGCCTTCTCTGCTGCCTTTGGTGCCATTGCTTAAAAGGATGTGTATGTGTTTTTTTGAAGGTGTGTTTTACTGTGTGTGATGAGATGATGAGAATGAAGTAATTGTGGGGATGGTTATATAGTTGGGTCAAGGTGTCTTGTGATTGGTGGGTCTTCAGTCACGCGGATCGTCAATATTGGCCATTGGATTACAAGATTATATTTCAACGCTGGAGATTGGATCCATAGTGATTTCAAATTTCGTTAATTTTCACTTTTGGCAGCTTTAGGGCCCGTTTGGTTTGTAGATGGGTTTAGGATTAGGATTTGGATTTGGATTTAAATTTGGGTTAGGATTTGGATTTGGATTTGATAAAAGAAAAAGAAAATATATATGTTATATAATATTATAATTATAAAGATATATAAAAAGAGTAATAATTAATTTTTTTGGGAGAAAATAAGTTTTAAACTAAAAATGAGTGGTGGAAATGAAGTCTGGGCCTACTACTTGAGAAAAGAACAAAAAATGTCAGTAGGTTTCACGTAAAACCCACCCACTGGAAGAGAATTGGTACATGCCATATTTTTGGCATCCATTCCTAATATTTGGGGCCCACATTTGTTACCAAACATTATATTTTCACTTTTGAATTTAAAACCCACGTCTAAACCGTGAAACAAACGGACCCTTAGTTTTCACTTTAATTTTCACGTTGGAGATTGGATTCATAAAGATATTTTCTCCTTAAAAGTTAGTTTTTTTTTTTTTTTTTTTGACATTGAACATTTTCATAATCTTTGAATCAACACACCCCATGACATGGATGGGGCCGACCAGAGCGATGGTCGGTTGTTCGAACCGGTCCCGCCACATACTACCGGCTGTTGTCCGAAGAAACCATGACATACGCCACCACAAGATCTCATATCATCCTCGAAAGGATGGGATTTAATCCAGTCGTTCCCACTCTTTGTTGGGTTTCGAACCTGGGCCCATGGGGAAAACTCCCAGTGCCTCACCGCTGTGCTAGCAGGTCATTGGCTCCTTGAAAGTTAGTTAGTGTGTTGATTTAGTGTAATCCTCTTACTTAAAATCTGATTAGACTGCCCGTAGTAAGTAGTGAGACCGAACCAAATGGTCGGTCTCCCCATATTAGACGCGTCCTTTACCTTAATTTTGAAAGTTTCGATTTGTTAGTTAGTGGACCGAAACAAATGAAAGGGTTTGTGTATGTTTGTTTTTTTTTTTTTTTTATTTATTTTTGTATGGTTGTTTTTTGTTGTGATGGTGAAGGTTGTCAAGATCGGGATCCTACACAGGATCGTTTTCGTCTTTGCAAGATCGTGATCGTAAGTTCGGATCGGGATCTTAGGATCCTACTCTAATGTTATTTCTTAATATTTTATGTAATTTTATACAAATCTACAAATTCTAATACATTATAACCACAAAATACTATGAATGTTTCATATAAATGTTGTCCTAAATTATAATTATAAAATGTTTAAAAAGATTAACATATTGTTTTTTGAATTCTACAAACAAACAACCCATAAATTTGTAGTTTTTTAGTTTGTAATCCGAGAAAAGTAAGATCGGATCGGATTAGATCGTAAGATCGTATGGTCAAGATCGGGATCCGATAAGATCTTAAGCTTGCAAAGATCCTATGTAGGATCTGGATCGTTTTTGCTTTGCAGTATCGTAAAATCGTAAGATCCTAAGATCAGGATCGGGATCCTGACAACTATGGATGGTGGTTTCCTTATTACAAGTGTCTGGTATGGGAGAGAGAAAATTGATTTGGCGCTGATGTGTCAAAGTTGTTTGTTCTTTTTGTTTGGTCTCATTACTAGTTATAGTATTCTTTTTGTTTATCTAAGAAGTAACACTATAAGACAATTTGGTTATCAGTTATGTTAGACTGTTGTAGTTCCCAGTTATGGTAGTCATTTTGTATTAAATCATTTTGGTTCTCAGTTATGTAAAACTTTGGTTCTCAGTAATATATGACACTGGTTGTCATTTTGGTTCATTTTTGTTCATTTGCAGTTATGTGAGACTTTTGCAGTTATGTGAGAATTTTGCAGATGTGATAATTTCAATAGTATATATGCACTTGCAGTCCCTTTATGTTCACAACCATGGCACGAATATGACTGTTATTTAGTCATTTTACAGGATAAAACTTGGCACTTTCAGTTTTCAATAGTATTGTATACATAAACCTGATATCATAAATATGACTATTAGTAAGTCATATTACTACATTAAAGTTGAAAATTGAATTTAGAAAGTCAAATAACATAGTTCGTAGGGGTTACAACAGTTTTATTCTAGGGCATTCAAGCCATACATAAACCACCAACATCCATCAGGAAAAGTCCTAAGCATACAACTAAACCATACCTTTTTTCCCTTCTCTTTTGAATCATCTCTTGCATCTTTGGGATTTTTAACAACAAATGACTTGATACCAATCAGTTCACAAGTTTCCTTATTTGGCATGTCTAGAACCTTAATCCTATCAGCAAAAGCAAGCTTTGCAATCTATTTTGAGGTTAGACTCTTGCTAGCTTCAACCTTGTTTGAGCTTGAACCAATTTTTGGTTGATAAAACTGCATTTCATCATAGCCTGAATCAGAACTTGAATCTTCAACTTTTGGAAAATAGTCAGCCCATGGCATTTGATATGATGCATCAGAACTTTCACTGCTGAAAATGGTTATGATTTATGCCCACACAAAAAAAATAATAAAAAATAAATAAATAAAATAAAATAAAATTATTGTTGTGTTACAAATATGATAAATGAGATGAAAAAAACCTTGTTTCTTGTTGGAACTCATTTTTGCAAGTGTTGTGGATATGAAAATGACATTCAACAACAACCTTTATATAGTGTATATTTGAAGTTGATGGGGAGAAAAAACAGTAGAAAGCAAAGTACTTGGTTTGATGCTTCATATCTGTAACAGTCTAAGATTCTCAAGCAAAGTGAAGTAATATATGTAACAGTATAAGATTCTCAAGCAAAGTGCAGTCATATATGTAACAGTATAAGATTCTCATGCATGTGACTATTACCAAGTCATTTGTAGTTATGTGTCAGCATTTGCATTTTGTGAGACCATTTGAAGATGTTAGACCAATTATTTTGTGAGGCCATTTGCAAATGTGAGATTTTTGGTACATTTTGGCCATTTTGATCACAACTAATTCAATAAAAGTAAGCTTTGACCAACCAAAACAATGCATTACGTTAACTTCATTCATTTGAAATAGTGCATTGCATTAACTTCACAACTACATCCCCTTTTCAAGAGACTGCATTACATTTTCACTGCCACTACAAGTCAACCAAACTAATCCCTAAAATCATTTGAAAAGATATAAAATGAGGAAAAACACCCAACTATACACTAACATCATCTCCAATCTTCTTGTTGATCCACGATTTTGAGCAACAATAGCTTGTAACTCATTCATATTTCGTAATAACCCAGGAATGATTTGTACAAATCGATGACACATTGGTGGATCATACCAATCAATAATCCCACAATTAGAACCCTAAAGAAATAACATTTTCAAAATTAGGTCAAAATCAAGAAAAAATTGGAAAAAATAAAAATTGATGGCTTACCCTTTTAGAACAACAGTAGAAACGTATTCATGGATTAAATTGCTTCCATGAAGTACGAATCACAACTGGTGATTCACATTGAGGACAACGAACCATGGTTGTGTGTTTTTTTGGAATAAAAATATGGTGGCATGGGTGGTGAGTAGGTGATTTTTCCGTTTATATTAGTAGTGTATAAATTTTTAGATAAAAAGACAAATATGCCCTCACGTGAGGGTCACATGTAAGTGCCAACGGCTATATTTCACGTCATTAGTAAGATTGGACTAAAAGTAGAATGAAACTATCATTTTTGAACTGAAAATATTTTTTTTTTAAATTTTGGACCAAAAGTGAAATACCAAGCAAACTACAAGGACAAAAAAAGCAATTAAGTCTAATTTAAATGATCTAATTACTTTTTGACAAATTATTTGTAAATGCTCTTTAGCCCTGATCCTTATGAGGTCCTGCAGCTAGTCCTTCTTCTCTTAGGCTGAGATAAGACAACACACCGTTAACTCGCCCCAGGATTTTAATCTAAGACCAAGCTCTGGCGTGAGAGTAAGTATTTGCTTGGTATGAATAATAGTAGAAAGAGTAAAGAGTAGAGAGAAAGTGAGTATCCGAGTGTGTGTGAATGTCATGTTCATCTGTTGAACGACTCCTTTTATACCACCTGGGCTTAGCTCCATGACACGAGCATTGTGGAAACTAAGTTCTCTTCTAGAGGCATCGCACAAATCGATGATGAGCATCAGGCTTAGTCTTCGGGGTCTAAGTTGTCACCATGCTCCAAGTACTAGCTGTGTACCAAGCTTTTGTGCTATTTGTACATCATCATATATTGTATGCCAGTTGTTGGTGTACTGGCTCCAATATAGACGTTGTTGCATCGTCATTGCCTCCGGACCTAAGGCGACCTTCTTCATCCCAGCTACTCTAAAGAATTGTTCCAACGTGAAGTGGTTTTGTCTTAGAAATATTAAGGCTTAGTTACTATTGTCTCCTTCAGAGTATTTGGAAAAGACTATACATCATTAATTAAGTTGTTTATTATTACCTGATGAATGTATATATTATTTTGTTTTTATTTATGTAATTGCATTGTAATCATTGTTCTTGTGCAAATACAAACAAAACACTTTGAACTTGCAATGTTGACATAATTAAGTAATAATCCGAAGAAGAAATCACCTTACTAAAACGTTTTTCATCCAAGTTTTTTTTGGTAAAGGGTTACCCCGGTATTATATTAAACACAAAAAAAACATTTGAGTACACTGGAATGTGGCAAAAGCACCACATTAACCTCAAGCCCACAGCTTGAACGACCCTAAATTCAAATGCGACATGCCACAACTGAAACTAGAAATATAAATCAGAACGTTAAATGACTCAGATTTCTAAGTACCATAAAGCCTAAAATTATGGGGCAACTTCCACTTCGTCAACAAACTTTTAACCACGATCATATACTTGAATCTAAATGTGGCGAGTTTGAGTCGAACCGTAACCATAATAATGTCTCTAAGCTCCTCCGGAGTTCTTCTAGAATTCTTGAATAACCTATTATTTCGCTCAATCCATATGTAGTAAGATGAAGCCGCCAATAGCAGCTTACCCACAACACTTTTAAACTTACGTTTCGAAGCCATAGGTTGCAACCATATCATAATATCCTCCAATATGTGGGAGACGTGCTCCATTACTGCTAAACCACAAATATAACACCAAACTTGAGAGGAGAAAGCACATTCAAAAAATAAGTTTTCATGCGAATCCTGTTGTGTACCACAAAGCGAACATCTAAGCAAACTCAAATTTGTTGAGGCATCTACATCCCAATGCCGAAGAGTGTCTTGAGTTTTAAGGCTTCTTCTCATAACAAGCCACATGTGGAAGACATGTCGCGGTATGCAATGAGAAAACCAAACTGCGTGATGCCACAAAACCTCATTACCCCGCGGACGAATAGCCTCCCAAGCACTTTTAACTGAAAACTCAGTCAAGTTACCATTTCTATCATGCCAGCGCATATAATCTTGGCGAGATCCCTCAAGGGAAGGGGCTGGAATAAGGCCTAAATCCAGAGCTTTCAAGAGCCACGCAAGAGGCCAATTCCAGGCCCCATTTAAAACCAAGTCTGCAACACGTGATTAGATGGAATAACCCTCACTATTAATGTCTATAGGAGATAGATAGCGAATAAGGGGACAATAAGAACAACACAAGTCATACCAAGTAGACGCCTTCAAACCATTTCCAAGATGAAACTAAAAGAAACTGTTAATACAAATAAACCGTAAAAAGGTTTATTAATATTTTGCGATCTCTTTGTGTTTTGTTGATAGCAAATATAATGTTGTCATAAGTAAAATTATAAGGATACATGTTATTTTTGTAAAGCATTTACATATAGTAACTTAATACAAATTGTTGTAATAAATCATTTGTTGTAATAGTTTATTAGGATGGGTAAAAATCACAACCCATGGATCATATCCATAACCTATGGTATTGACCCATACCCACTTGACTAGATACATTGTACTCATTAGATACATTGTATCTAAAGAAATACCTATGGACCAACCTATAACCCATGACCCATGACCCATAACCAAAAAACCCATGGGCAAAGAGGAGCTTCCCACGGATCCGTAGGTTTACTCTAGACGGATCCTTTAAGGGAGGAATCTGTGGGATCCGGGGAACAGTGGCAAGTTTTGCCTATAAATAGAGAGCCATTTCTTAAATCTAACTCACCCTCTTCTTACTAATTTCTCTCATAAACTCTCATTCTCTTCTAACAAAAGATCACTTGATCTTGAGAGTTATTCTTCTCTCTTTCTTCAGTGATTCTCTATAGGTCCTTCTCTAAGGCGAGATCACGAGCATTCTACAAGTCATCCAAGTAAGGGGTCCTTGATGGATTTTCTCCTCCACAAGATTTCTGTAGCAAAGATCTCGTATTTGATATTTCACATAGTTGTTGTGTAATAGTCGTGTTGGTTTGGTCCACCGTGTTACGGACTCGGTATTTAGCTTTGTACCGGAAAAAGGTGTAAGCAACGTTGTGAAGGCTTCTCTGCCAAGTTGAAGGAGTTTGTTGACGTAGTGCTTGAACTCTCAAGTAGGTGACTCGGGGAGTGGAGTAGGGCAAGGAAGGTGTCCTTGTAGCCGAACCACTATAAATCGGTTGCGTCATTTCTATCCCTTGCTTTACTTTATTTACTTGCATTATCATTATATCTATACTTTCTCTTCATCCATACGATTTCACATAATATCGAATCTAAAGTTTTTGAAACTAACTTAAAATCGGCAAAACTATTCAACCCCCTTCTAGTTTTCCACAATTGGCATCAAGAGCTAAGTTTATAAAAGTTTTAAAGTAAACCGTATTTTAAAACTTTTCGATCACTATGGGTTACGAAAATTACAAGGAAGGGCAATCTATGCAACGACCACCACTACTTGAAACTAATGGTTTTATATATTGGAAAAATAGATTCAAAACGTACGTGAAGTCTAAAGATATTGATCTTTGGTACATTATTGTTGAAGGCGATTTTGAGGCTACCTCAAAATGATAAAGGAAATTTAGTTAACATACGTCATGATAAACTAAACGATGACATGAAGAAAAAGCTTTCTAAAAATAGTGAAGCTAAAATGGTTTTATATGATGCTTTACCCAAAAAGGAATTCGAAAGAATTTCTATGCTTAAAACCTCTAAAGAAATTTGGAATTCTTTAGTTGTAACTCATTAAGGTAATCAACAAGTTAAAAATAATAAAATTGATTTATTTGTTCAACAATATGAACAATTTTCAATATCGGATGAGGAAACTATAGATCATTCTTTTGCTAATTTTAATACTATTATTACATCTTTACAAGCACTTGATGAATCTTCTTCTAGCCGTAACCATGTTAGGAGATATCTAAGGGCACTTCCATCCAAGTGGAGATCCAAGGTGACGGCAATCGAAGAGTCAAAATATTTGACAATCCTCACCCTTGATGAACTCATAGGCAACTTAAAAGTCTACGAGCTTGTCCTTGCTAAAGATTCCGAAGTCTCAAAGGTGAAAGAGAAACACAAATCTCTTGCCCTTAAAGCCAAAAAGGCCTCAAGCGATGAAGAGAACTCCTCTTCGGATAGTGACGACGAGGAGTATGCCATGGTGGTAAGGGACTTTAAAAGTTCTTTAAAGGAAGGAAGATCGTCAAACAACCGTATGACGACAAGAAAGGATTCGGAAAAGCAAAGAGGACGAGAAGCGAGGGATGATCGTGCTTGCTTTAAATGTGGGGACCCAAACCACTTTATTAGTAAGTGTCCCAAATGGGATGATCAAAAGGCATTCGTAAGCGGCTCGTGGGGAATGAGCGAGGAGGAAGACGAAGAAATTTGTCTCATGGCAAATGACGAGGTGTGCTTAAAGGTCGACCTAGATCCGGATGAATGGGTCAAGGATAGCGGGTGCACGAGGCACATGACCGACAATAAAGATCTATTCTCCATATATGAATCCTTCAATGGAGGAAATGTGTTGTTTGGAAATAGCAAAAGTAAAATCATCAGTAAAGGTACGATTTCTAACAAATCTCTAACCATTAACGATGTGTGTCACGTAGAAAACCTAAACTTTAACCTCTTAAGTATAGGACAAATATGTGATAAAAAGTGTAATGTACTTTTTACCAAAACCGGTAGTAAGATATTAAAAAATGGCATAACCATAGGAAGAGGAATTAGGAAACATGGAGTCTATGTCATTAAAATTGGTAATGAACCTAAAGACAAACTTTGTCTTACCTCTATGGATGATACTTCGACCTTATGGCATCGAAGATTGGGTCATGCCAATATGCGACTTCTTCAATCGCTAACATCAAAAGACCTAGTAAGAGATCTACCTAAGTTAAAATATGAACATCACTTTTGTGATGCGTGTAATGTAGGAAAACAAGTTCATTCTAGTCACAAAGCTAAAAACATGGTGTCTACAACTAAGTGTCTAGAATTACTACACATGGATTTATTTGGTCCATATGCTATCCAAAGTTATGGAGGCGACTACTATACTTTGGTCATAGTGGATGATTACTCTAGGTACACATGGACTAAACTCTTAAAGAACAAAACGGAAACGTTTAATTATTTTGAAATATTAAGCAAGAAAATCCAAAGACAACTAGGAAGTCCTATAGTGTCTATTAGAACGGATCATGGTAGGCAATTCGATAATGAAGTGAAATTTGGAGCTTTTTGTGACGCTAATGGTATTACTCATAACTTCTCGGCTCCTCGCACTCCACAATCGAATGTGGTAGTTGAAAGAAAGAATAGAACCCTACAAGAAATGAGTCGCACCATGCTAAATGAGCAATCCATACCTCAAAATTTTTGGTGCAATGCCGTTGATACTTCAGCGTACATATGTCGAGTCTTAATTAGACCAAATTTAGGTAAAACTCCATACGAGTTACTTGAGGCAAAAAGCCTACGTTAGATCACTTTAGAGTCTTTGGTAGCAAATGTTTTCTTAACACTAAAGATTACCTTACAAAATTTGATCCTAAATCAACCGAAGGTATCTTTCTAGGTTACTCCTCTAATAGCAAAGCCTACGTCATATTAAATAAAGAAACAATGAAGGTAGAAGAGTCATTAAATGTAAAATTTGATGAAAGTCCACCCAAACCCTCTCCACCTCTTGTTGATGACGAGATTGTAGAAAGTGAAGCTATTATAATAAAGAAAAAGATAAATGAAGAAGAAGATGAATCTTCAAATAATGAACTCATAAATATTAAAGAGTCCAAAGATCTCCCCGTAGATAAGGTCATAGGAAAGTTAAACGAAAGAACCTTAAGGTCTCAAGTTCAAAACCTAAGTAGCTTATTTTGTTTTGTTTCAACCATAGAACCTAAGAATATACAAGAAGCCATAAAAGATGAAATTTGGGTAATGGCTATGCAAGAAGAGTTAAATCAATTTGTTTCAAATGATGTTTGGACACTTGTCCCTCCACCTAGTAATCAAACCATAATAGGAAACAAATGGGTTTATAAAAACAAATTAGATGCAAATGGAGTAGTATCTAGAAACAAGGCTAGACTCGTTGCCCAAGGGTATAACCAAAAGAAGGAACAAACTTTGATGAGACCTATGCCCCCGTGGCTAGATTAGAGTCTATAAGAATACTTCTTGCTTATGCTTGTGCTAATGATCTTAAGCTTTATCAAATGGATGTCAAAAGTGCTTTGTAAATGGTTTTATTAATGAAGAAGTATATGTAGCTCAACCTCCTGGCTTCATCGATTTTGAAAAACCTAAACATGTGTATAAGTTAAAGAAAGCCGTTTACGGTCTTAAACAAGCTCCAAAAGCTTGGTATGATAGACTCAAGTCATTCTTAATCAAACACAACTACACCATGGGGTTAGTTGACAACACACTTTTTACTAAGAAAAGAGAGTTACATATAATCATCGTTCAAATATATGTAGATGATATTATATTCGGATCTACTTGTCAAGATATGTGTGATGATTTCTCTAAAATCATGCATGACGAGTTCGAAATGAGTATGATGTCAAAACTTAGTTTCTTTCTTGGTCTACAAATCAAACAAGTAGAAGATGGTATCTTCTTTAATCAATCTAAATACTTAAAAGAGATGTTAAAGAAATTCGGTTTAGAAGAGTCAAAACCAATTAGGACACCAATGTCATCCGACACCAAACTCACAAAAGATGAAGACAGCGAATCCGTTGATAATACAAAATATCGTGGCATGATTGGTAGTCTTCTCTACCTTACGGCTAGTAGGCCGGATATCATGTTTAG
Source organism: Chrysanthemum lavandulifolium (assembly GCA_022545495.1). Lineage (NCBI taxonomy): Eukaryota > Viridiplantae > Streptophyta > Magnoliopsida > Asterales > Asteraceae > Chrysanthemum > Chrysanthemum lavandulifolium. The sequence goes on from CM040243.1 coordinate 119,686,696, forward strand.
TGTTTGTCTATGTGCTAGGTTTCAAGAAGACCCTAAAACATCACACCTAAAAGCCGTAAAAAGGATATTTAGATACATTAAGGGTACAACACAATTAGGATTATGGTATCCTAAGGGCACGGGAGTAGAAACAATTGTATATGCAGATTCTGACCATGCAAGTGGGGTATGTACTTTTATGGGATGTTGTTTAACATCTTGGTTTTCTAAGAAACAAACGGCATTAGCAATATCAACAACCGAAGCCGAACACGTCTCCGCCGGCAAAGCATGCTAACAAGCACTATGGATGAAACAAGCGTTAGTTGACTACGACATCCATCTAAGTGACATAGCCATTCTATGTGACAACAAAGGTGCCATTGATTTAAGCAAGAATCCGGTATTACATTCTAGCACAAAGCATATAGAGATTCGTCATCACTTCTTAAGAGACAATGTTCGAAAAGGGAACATTTCTATTGAGAAGGTAGCGTCCGAAGACAACATAGCCGACGTCCTCACCAAACCGTTGAAGCGGGAACAATTCAACCTACTTCCTCTTGGTCTTGGTCTCATGGAACAATCGTCGTAATTTTTTTTTAATCTACAAGGTATGTAAACACTAGCCTTCTTCTTTCTGAGTCTAGGATCTCTATTTCACGCACAACTCACAAGCAATACGGGAATTTTCAAAACCCAAGATAAGTTTTTCACTTATAACTCATACTTCTTATTTTCTTTCAAAATAAGTACAAGTTGCAAACATATAATTACATACACATCTTCTTTTCAAAGGATAAAACGATTTTTATTCGCACATAGAAACCTCTTTTTGAAACGTTTTCTAAAAATGATACCTCTTCCCGTATCAATTTCACAAAAGCAATTTCTCACGTCTAGGACAAATAACTTTTTCATTATTAATACAAAGTAAAAATCCGTTTTCATTGCATCTCATGTCTTTTGAATGCTAAAGAGGACATATAACTAATATGTGTTTTCGGGTACATTCATTTAAGCAACAATGAATTAGGAGCACTCGGGTTATCTCACATAATAGTATGTTTTTTTTACCTCTAGTTTATTTTTCTTTTCTTTTTAGGAGTCGAGATAACCGCAACTCCAAATAGTTTGCATATAGGCACACTAGGCAAAATGTTTCCAAAAGGAAAATTTTGTGTTGCTGAATCACCATCCCACGGATCCCAACCTTAACGCCGGACGGATCCTCGAGGAAGGATCCGTGGGATCCGTGAGACGTAAGCTAGTTTTATCTTCTATTTTTCTCACTTTGGATGAAAACTCCATATATATATATATATATATATATATATATATATATATATTTGAGTAATTTCTTTAATGCTTGTGTTCTCATGATCACATGCCTTAAATTCATATATAATCATTAGATTTTAATCCATAGTTTGGGTCACATTCATTGCAACGCATAATTTCTTTTCTATAAGTAGGATTCCCAACATTGCTTGGTATTCATCTCATCCTCACAAACAAACACCACCATGTCTTCCAAAAGATCTTTCAACTTAGATGAATCACCAAATGTAAACAATCCATTTCAAGAAATCCAAACCTTTGTCCTACCACCTTCCAAAATACCACAATCAAAATCTAGGATATCCGTATGGATTAGCATCCGGCCTTGTTGCTTGGCAAAACCATCATCGAATTGCTTCATCACTAACAAGTACACCAACTTCATCACCCATCAACTCACCACCTAAAGTCACTCTTTTGGAACTCCTTAAGACTCCAACAAGATCTCAACAACCAAAACAAAAAGAAATAGCCTTTTTGACACCTCCCACTTCTCCAAACACAATTTTCAAAGACCTTGAAACCTCACCACCCTTAGCTCCCATTGAGCTACAAGAACATCTAGGTTCTTTTCCACCACCACTTCCAAACATTCCGGACTTTGATCCATATTTTCCTACTTTTCCATCACATCTTCCGCATCTCACAAATCAAAACAACCCGAAAAGAAATGCGATTCATACTCAACCTCATTCTTGATCGCATCAATACCATCACTCATCAAAACCTCCATCCATAACCTTATGCAAGCATGGAAGGAATCATTATTACTATTTTCTATTTTTAGTATTTTTCTTTTGAGTCATTTTCAAGAACAAGTCTTGTTCTTACTTTTACATGCTTGTATGTGGCATAAATACCACTACATTTTGTTGTTTTATTACAAAACCTTGTTTACACACCTTGGCTCCCAATCTTGATTCTCGTCAATCACAAGATTATTTATGCATGTTACTACTAACCTTCTCTTTGTAGGATTTTTTATTTTTTCTTCACTTGACGCCCCAAACTAGGGGGAGCTACCGTCAAGGGGGAGTAAGCGATACGTGGACTATTTTTCCACATTTTATTTCTTCTATGGGTTAACTTTTTGTTTCGACAAAAGGGGAGAAGAAGTAAAACTTAGGGCCTTTAAAACATACATCTATTTTTAATTTTACTCATCATAACATTATGTTTTGTCATCAACAAAAGGGAGATTGTTAATACAAATAAACCGTAAAACATTTATTAATATTTTGCGATCTCTTTGTGTTTTGTTGATAACAAATATAATGTTGTCATAAGTAAAATTATAAGGATACATGTTATTTTGTAAAGCATTTACATATAGTAACTTAATACAAATTGTTGTAATAAATCATTTGTTGTAATAATTTATTAGGATGGGTAAAAATCACAACCCATGGATCATATCCATAACCCATGGTATTGACCCATACCCACTTGACTAGATACATTGTACTCATTAGATACATTGTATCTAAATAAATACCCATGGACCAACCTATAACCCATGACCCATGACCCATAACCAAAAAACCATGGGCAAAGAGGAGCGTCCCACGGATCCCTAGATTTACACTAGACGGATCTGTTAAGGGAGGGATCCGTGGGATCCGGGGAACAGTGGCAAGTTTTGCCTATAAATAGAGAGCCATTTCTTTATTCTAACTCACCCTCTTCTTACTAATTTATCTCAGAAACTCTAATTCTCTTCTAACAAAAGATCACTTGATCTTGAGAGTTGTTCTTCTCTCTTTCTTCAGTGATTCTCATATAGGTCCTTCTCTAAGGCGAGATCACGAGCATTCTACAAGTCATCCAAGCAAGGGGTCCTTGATTTATTTGTTCCTCCACAAGATTTCTGTAACAAAGATCTTGTATTTGATATTTCACATATTTGTTGTGTAATAGTCGTGTTGGTTTGGTCCACCGTGTTACGGACTCGGTATTTAGCTTTGTACCGGAAAAAGGTGTAAGCAACATTGTGAAGACTTCTCCGCCAAGTTGAAGGAGTTTGTTGACATAGTGCTTGAACTCTCGAGTAGGTGACTCGGGGAGTGGAGTAGGCAAGGAAGGTGTCCTTGTGGCGAACCACTATAAATCGGTTGTGTCATTTCTATCCCTTGCTTTACTTTATTTACTTGCATTATCATTAGATCTATACTTTCTCTTTATCCATACGATTTCACATAATATCGAATCTAAAGTTTTTGAAACTAACTTAAAATCGGCAAAACTATTCAACCCCCCCTCTAGTTTTCCACAGAAACCCTTCACGTGCTCACGAAGTTGGAGGATTTTTGGCCATCCCCAACTCATATCCGCTTTAGGATGGATTTCCCATAAGGCGCGCCCTTTGAGTTTGTACATGTGAATCCAATGAACCCAAAGCGATTCATTATTAGAAACGATATTCCATATGTGGGTAATCATTAGCGCAAGGTTAAAAACCTCAAGACTACGTAAACCCAATCCCCCTTCTCGTTTGGGAAGACAAATATGATCCCAAGCAACCTTAGCTTTTCCACACTTTAACTCACCATTACAGCAAAGAAACCCTCTAATGAGCCGTTGAATATCACTAATAATGGCCTTTGGAATGACAGGAATGGATGCCCAATAGACTTGCATAGAAGAGATAACGGACTTGCAAAGCTGTAGTTTACCAGCAAAGACAAAGACTTGTTTTTCCAATCCCCAATACGATTACGAGCCTTTTCCACAATGTGGAAAACTAGAAGGGGGGGTTGAATAGTTTTACCGATTAAAACTTTGTTTTAAAATATTTAGATCGACTTATGTCAATCTATTTAAATGTGTAATGTTGGATGTTGATAGATAAATATGTAAATATGTAATGCAAAAGTAAAGAGTAAGAAGCACAAAACCACGACACGAGTATTTATAGTGGTTCGGCTACAAAGACTCCTTCCTTGCCCTACTCCACTTCTCGAGTCACCTACTCGAGAGTTCGTAAGCACTACACGACACAAACTCCTTATGGTAGAGAAGCCTTCACAACGTCACCTACTCTTTTTCCGGTACAAGGCTAGACACCAGGTTCTTCCGCGAGGTAGAACCAAACCTATCACAACGTCGCCTACACTTTATTTGGTACAAGGCTAGATACCGAGTTCCATTACAAAGGAGGAACTACTACCCAACACTACACAACACCTATCCCAAAGGAGACACACTCCTTATTACAACATCATCAAGGATATCAATATCATTGGACACAACCTATCTATATTTGTACATCGAAGCACCATATCGATTGTAAACCCTTGGCATCTTTCGCTAGTGTCCTTGACATGATCTTTTGACACCTTTCACTAATGCCTTCATCATGGACCTTTGGTACCCTTCACTAATGCCTTAGACACAGACCTTCGGCACCTTTCACTAATGCCTTCGACTTGACCCTTTTGGCATCTTTCACTAATGCCTTCAACACAACACTTCTAGAGAGGAAGAAAGAACTATCAACAACAGAACTTCAGTAGTCTTGATGTTGACAAAGCTAGACAACTCATGGACTTGAGCTTGCTCGACTTCAAGAGGTGGTCATCTCGCTCTTAAGAGGAACCTAAAGAATCACCCAAAAACAAACACAAACTACATAGAAAGATCATTTGGATATGAGGTTAGAGAGTTTACAATACTAGGAAAAAGTATGTGTAGTACTTACAATAAAGAAATGGATCACTATTTATAGACAAAAATTACTACTGTCCCATGGATACCACGGATCCCTTGCTTGAGAGATCCGTCTAGTGTATTCCTAGGGATCCGTAGGACGCTCCCCCTAAATGGGTTATGGGTCATAGATCATGGATCATGGGTTATAGAATTTGAACCATGGGTATCCAAATAGATACAATGTATCTAGAAGATGCAATTCATCTAGTCAATGGGTCATGGGTTAGCTCTATGGGTTATGGATAATACCCATTATGACTTCATGCATGATGTCATGCAATGGGTCATGGGTTATGGATCATGCTCCATGGGTATGGGTTATGAACTTTGGGTTTTGCCCAACTACATTCAATGTATTTAGTCAATGGGTCAAATACTTAGACTTCTACCCATTATATTACCCAATACAATACATACTAGGTATACATATACACCCATTATGTAAACACTAGTTGTTATACATATGCATTACTATGACATGAAAACACTATTACTTGTTTATTGGTTTATATGAAAATGTAAGTGTGTTAGTAAACTATTGGCTCAAGCCATTTACGTATTTTATTTGTTTCGTTAAAATGATTTTACATTTGTTATCGACAAAACATTAGAATATCGTAAAATATAAATAAACGTTCTTACGGCTTATTTGTATTAACAATCTCCTCCTTTTTGTTGATGACAAAACATTAGATTATTTTAAGGAAAAACTAAAATTCGTAAAAGTTTGAATTGTTGTTTTTACTCTCCTCTCCCCCTTTTTGTCGAAACAAAAAGAGCGTCGAAAAGAAAACTAGCACATTTTTTTAAGAAAAACATGTGAAAAGAGAAAATTATGAAAAATAGAGAGTAAGGGAAGAGAAGTATTCTCGTCTTAGCTCCCCCTTGACGGGTCCATCCCTTTGTGAGGACGTCAAGTAAGTAAGAACACTAAGCGAGTGCATTGCAATTATGTTTGCAAATGGTTTCATCTTTTTGACGAACATGCTCCCCCTTGACGAGTGCTCCTTTGCAAGGAGGAAGTCATGCAGTTATTGTAATCCTATGTGAAAGTATTTCAAATGATTTTGCAATTGTTTTGCTTTGACAAGAAACTCCCCCTAGCTAAGGGTGTCAAAGTCTTCATGTGTATATTGAAAATCTACAAAACAAAGGTTAGAAAACATGTATATGATGCATAATTTCCTGCAAATAAGACTCAAGTTAGTAATAAAAATGTTTTCTTGTTGCACGGATCCCACGGTTCCTCTCTTGAAGGGATCCGTCTAGGCTAAAATGAGGGATCCGTCTAACTGTAAGCTTAAGACAGTAATGGTGATGTAAAATGTGAGGTTAACATAAAAAATGAGATATGTATTAAGGCACCCAACATATTCTCAAGACAATATGACATATAACATGTAATTTCATTCAATAAAAATACGAGAAATGATCTACATATCTCTAAAACTAAGAGAATGACTCAAACATGTAATACATTTTCTACTAATTCTAAGAAATGACAGAAACGTAAACAACATCAATGTGCTTGAAATCTAAGGATGAGTAGACTTGTTGATTTGGTCTAATCGTTCAAGGATATGATTAAACATGAAATGCAACTCATTTCGTACTTCTTGAACAAGTCCTTGGGTGAGTTGACAACTAGAGCAATTATTGTCATGACTAAGAACCGGAGGAGGTGGGATGTTTTGAGGAGGCTCCACAAAGGATGGTGGACGTGTGTTGAGCAACGTAGGATGTGGTTCCACTAAAAATGAGGGTGATGATGCACGAGTTGGTGGTGGAGATGGAAAGTCCTCTATATGGTTAGATATTTTGTGATTCCTTATCTTCAAAGATGGACTATTTGGTGATGAATGTGGTTCCCTATTTAATGAGAAAGTTGGTGAGTGGGAAGTCCTTGGTGGTGAGTGTTCTAACGAGTAGAGATTTGGATGGGAAAGAGGTTCAGTAGAGGAATGTTGTCTAGGTTCTAGAAATGAAGGCTTGGGTGTTTTACTAGAGCTAGGTGTGTTTGGTTTAGTGCTTGATGAAGCCTTTTGATTTGATGAAGCCTTTTCCAACTCAAAAGGTCGAATGCTAATTCTAGCCAGTTCTTTTAGCTATTGTTGGTTGAGTTTGTTGAAGGGGAATTCTAGCATTTGGACTTCTTACGGGTGATGACTCGGTGGATGATATCTCATGAACCATATGATATTTCTTTTTGGATGAACCTTTAGTTGAAGAGTTCTTACTAGATACTTTAGTCATGATGAAAGAGAGGGTGTAATAGAAGTCTTAGCTACTGACTTTTGGATTGTGGTATGAATAGTGGCTTAAGCTCATAAAAATGCTTGGTTTATAAAGGATGAAGTTGAGTTAATGAATGAAATTCTTGACCACTAAGAATTTTTGGCATGCACTAAGGTCAACTATAGTGTTGCTCTATTCTAGGGAGTCATTAAATGGTAAGTAAAAGTGTTTAGAATATCAAAGAGAGTTTGAATTTGGAAGAAACGTTGATCATAAGTTGTTCTGTACACCCGGATCCCACGGTTCCTTCTCATTAGGGATGCGTCTAGTTATAAACTAGGGATCCGTCTGTCAGACAGTAAAGTGGTGAAGTGATTATCCTCTTTTAAGGTCTAGTACCTATAAATCTTGAGGGTTTGACTTTCCTCAGATGTCTTAAATGGTATGTGACTTAAGTGTCTAACCATAAGGAGTGATGATACCTAATGATGGGTTTTGGTAGAAAAATGGACTCTTTGAGAGTGAAACTAAGTGTTTAAGGATGATACTTATTGATTTGAGGATGACAAATGAGGAAAATTGATCCTAGAGATCAGATGGTGGCTTAAGAAAAATTTGGAAAATTTCTAAAAAATAAAAAGAAATGAAAAACTAGTTTTAAGCCTATTTTGAGGTAAGGATGACTAAAATCAATTTGCTAAAATTAAGAGAAATAGCCAACTAAGTGCTTTGAGATGTTAGGAACAATGTGTGAGTATTGGAGCGGAAATATGGTGAGTTTTGGTGAAGTGATAAATCAAAAAATACTTAGAGTGTGATTCTATGTTAGCTATGAGTGAGTGTGAGACCTACTGAGTTTGAGGAAGACTTAAGTGGTCCTAAAGTATCATGTTTAGATAGTGTGATAAGGTCTATAGGATTGGATTGAAGTGAAAGTGTAAGAATTCCTTGTCTGTTTGCCCGGATCCCACGGTTCCCTCATCTAAGGGATCCGGCTAGTTATAGCTCAGGGGTCCGGCTACTGCTGACCAGTAGCTACTCAGAAAATGTGTAGTTTTTGCACTCTTTAACATATACTCATCCTAATCATTTCTACATTTAATAAAAATATGCAAGCAACAAATATTACGCATAGTAAGTAAGGGCGACTAGAATGTAAGCAAAATGAGTGGGACCGACTTCTTGATTATGATCAAGTTATCGTAAAATTCTCATTTTTTCGGGTTCCTAGGTTAGAATGTTTATGTTATGCCATCTACTACGAGCTATGTCATAAACTACAGAAATAGTGTTTAGATTTTTTACAGACCATTGTTTACAAATTAAGGTATACGACCTTACCTTCCTCCCATTTAACCTCCTACTCCATCTCCATCTCCATCGCCTCTACTCTTCACTCTTCACCCCTCCACCCCTACTTCTTCTTCATGAGGAAGTTAGCAAAACACTTGAACATTCCCTTAGTTTGTTGGAATTCTTGTGAAGGGCTCGGGACTTCTGGCAGTTGGTCAATGTATGCTAGGGGGTCGAGTTGCACGTTGCCAATGGGGTTGCTACCTTCACCCTCATGCTCTCTCTTTCGTCTAATGAGTCCGTTGGTGGTTGAGGTCTCTTGCCTTCAACCATTATCCTTGTGGTCTTCTCATCGGATAGAGGCACCATGACCTTGTTGCAAAAGTTGTGGTCATTGGAGTAGGGAGATTGGTCTAAAGCAAAGACGAAATTTGCTAGGCGAGTCAAGAGCATGGCATAGGGGAGTACCATCTTGTCCGTCCTTTTCACACTTGTCATTCATTTCACCATGTAATTGGCGAGGTTGAAATGAGTGCCAGTTACAAGGCAATAGATCATGAAGCTTAGGCAAGCGTTGGGATGATCCTTATTTCCCACTAAGCAAAGGACGTTCTCCCTTAGCACTAATTCCCATTTCTTGTATAATGGGAACATTTCCGAAAGCTCCATTTGAAACGGATCTCTATAGATCACCTTGGACTTTCTAGTGACTCTTGACGGAGAGGCTATTTCCATGAAGATGGTATCTCTTACCGTAGTTGCTTCCGAGATGGGTGTGAATTATACCTCGTGATGATCCACCATGTCATGAAGCTCGGCCAATAACCATTCATTTGAGTACATACATACTCCTTGACATGGGATACAAAGTATCCTAGCAAATTCTTCAAGAGTGAAGGTGAATTCGTGCCCATTGATGATAAACTCTATCGAAATGGCTCCATCTTCATTTCGAATGATACTCATGGTCTTGTAAAACTCTAGTACAAACACCAGACAAATTTGCTCATTGATGTTCAAGAGGCAATGAAAGTTGATCCCTCCAAAGATTTCAGGAATGTCGGTGTTGTTGATGAATGAGGAGTGAACTACTCGTGCTTCATAGAATAATCTCTTTTCCAACATCTTGAAGGCTTTTCGGTCATCCGGGCTCAAGCCATCCTTTCAATGATACATTGGAATGTAATGTGCCGTGTCTTGGTAATCTTGTTGTCTATTGCTAGGCATGATTTGTCTTAAACATCAAAACCACAATGTGGTGTTAATTATGTGAATAGTAACCTAATGGGATTCATCACAATTTTGCTTAATACATCTTCAATGAATTCAAAAAATGAGTTTCATTTGTATTAACAATGTTGATTCTTTGATTTAGTTTATCTTAGAAAACAATGTGATATCAAATTGTGACAAACCCATTTGAGCTCAATTTCTAAAGATGAAAATTGTACTCCTAGGAATTGAAGAATGGAAATAACAATGTAATGAAGATTATACTTACACAAGTGATTGTATCCTTAGAGAAGATGATGAATTAACTCCTGTGAACAGTAAATTGGGTTTTATGTTTGTGAGTTTGAGAAGGTAAAGTGAAATATAGAAGTCCACAATGACCATCTTTTACTTAAACTGTGTTCTGATGTGCTGGTTCCCACGGATCCCTTGAATGAGGGATCCGGCTAGTGAAAACTTAGGGATCCGGCATATTAGCAGTTAGTAGTTTAAGTAATCCTTGATAATTTTGATTTGGGAGTTCTAATTCTTGGCTAGGGTTGATGTTTATGCTCTATAACTTATGGTTTGGGGTTTTGACATGTTTTACTAGTCCTATTTGACGAGGTTCCCTTTATATGAATAAATCATAGTTTTTGGGAAGTTAAAGAATTATGATAAAATCCTATTTTATCATAATATGAGGAGTTTCACATGGATGCTTATTGACATAGATGAAATGTCAATAACCTTATGTGAGGAGTGAAGACCAAGGCTCTCGAATACCCGAGATATCATTATCACTAGTTTGTAGTTTTGTCTATAGAGATCAACGAAGAATACTATTCTTGATGATGAGTTCAATATAGATAACAACTTTAGTGATTTTTAAGAAATAGTAATGAGACTACTACTCTTAATCATGTTTATACAAATCTAGAAAATATACGAAAATAATTTATCTGTCAGTAATTTATCAAAGAGCATACCTTTGCAATATATTCTTTTTGAGAAAAGAAATATTAAAGCGAATTTCTTCATGATCTTCTTAGGATGCCCAAATCCTAGTATGGAGAATTCTCAACAATGAAAATATTAGAAAGATCTGTCATTATCCAACATTATAAAACATGATGATTTTAAAACGTGACCTTTTGTTTTTAAGAAATTGCCTTCCTTGTAGTTTTCAATCATACACGGATCGTATCAAGTTTTTAAAGTACAACATACTCTAAGAAACTTCGTAACGAAGCTCTGGTACCAATTATGGAAAACTAGAAGGGGGGTTGGATAGTTTTACCGATTAAAACTTTGTTTTAAAATATATAGATCGACTTATGGGTAAAAGGGTTAATTCACCACGGTAAAATTATTTAGATCGACTTATGTCAATCTATTAAAATGTGTATTGTTGGATGTTTATAGATAAGTATGTAAATATGTAATGCAAAGGTAAAGAGTAAGAAACACAAAACCACGACACAAGTGTTTATAGTGGTTCGGCTACAAGGACACCTTCTTTGCCCTACTCCACTCCTCGAGTCTCCTACTCGAGAGTTCGTAAGCATTACACGACACAAACTCCTTATGGCGGAGAAGCCTTCACAACGTCGCCTACTCTTTTTCTGGTACAAGGCTAGACACCGGGTTCTTCCTTGAGGTAGAAGCAAACTGATAAGGATTTAAAATGTACACTTTTGAGGGGTCATTTAAGCCCTTAATCGACCACTTTTATATCCGTTCTTGCTTAATTTCGTTTCTTTTCACTTTTAGGTCTCTTGAAGGAAAATTGTTGGAATGACACTTATTCGGACGAAAAGGCGTGAATATATGAAGAAAATGGCCAAAGTCAAGATCGAGACACTCAAGTCATTGGAACCGAAGGTGACGGCGTCACGATCAAAGGGCTACGCCATCGCAACATGCTCAAAAGTGTGACGCTCGAAGGCGAAATTGCTATTTATACCCGGCGTCGGGCTTTAAGAGTAGGCGTCACAACTCGGACGACCTAGATTCGAGATCCGACGGGTCGAGAAGATGAAGCCGACGACGTCAAAACCATAAGGTGGCGCGTCACAAGGTTTAAGTGGTCAAAAGCGAAACCCTAATGGCGGCGATCCGACGTCACAATTAAAGTGATGATGTCATAAGTTGTAACTCTATATATAGAATTGAATTTTCGGACTTTTAGAGAGGTAGTTTGTGAAAAAACCTAATAACAAATTTTGGTTGTCTTGGCGTTATCTTAGGGTTTTCATACCCTATTTTACAACAAGATAAGTAATTTACTTCATTGATTCAATTATGTCTTCAATTGTATGTGTGTATGCTTGCATGTTTTCCATGTCCGACTAATTTACTTGTGTGTTTGCTTAGATCTATGAAACCTAGGTATTGAATATTGATTAATTGTCTCTTACCTTAATTGTAATTGGGATAGGATTAGGGGTGTTAACGATCCGAGCCGAGTCGAGTTTTTAGTTAATCGATCTAGGCTCGCTATTTTTTTACTTTGCTCGAGCTCGACTCGAGCTCGTAAAATATTTTTTACCTAGGCTCGAACTCGTGATCGAGTATATGTAATTGGTTCGAGCTCGAGCTCGTATATAAATTTATATCTTTTTTTTCTTTAAAATTTTAGAGTTCAATTGCTCGTTTATGAGCTCGAGACCGATAGGCTCGTTTAATAACTCGTTTTTTTTGCTCGAATGAGCTCGTTTAGAAGTTCGAAATTACTTGTCATGAGATAAAATCTAAAGTTTATGACCACAATTTTATACTTTCTAACATAGATAAATATTGACTTAAAACTAGCTGCTCAATCAAATAACTATGACAACCCAAACATTTTGACCCCTTTAAAGGGTTAACATATAAAAAATAAACATCCAAAATTCCAACTATTTGATGCAATCAGTAAGTCCGAGTCTAGGAACAAAAGTAATCCTTCTGATAAGTCTTAAACAAAAGAAACATAACAAATGAAAAACATCATTTTTCAACAACAGACTTGTCCCGAAACAAAAGAAATCCTTCTAATAAGCCTTAAACAAAAGAAACATCACAAATGCAAAATATAATTTTTCAGCAACAAACAAGTCATGTAGCAAACCAAGCTATCGAATAAACATTTGCACACTTGCTTCAAGACTTCAAGTCATCCAAAACCCGATTCTGACACAAAGTGAATGACCCGTTCAGTTGCATTCCATATCCACGAGAAGCTGCACAATAGAAATTCATTCCATGTTAAGAGAGAAGCTTAATATAAAAACACTTTAGAAAATTTATCAAATGACTAAACTAACCAAATTTTCATATATCAGGGATATCGACCAAAAATATCTCTTGCGGTTTTTTTTTCTTTCTGAAATACAATAAATAAGTTAGTAACATTATAACTAATATCATAATAAATTAAAGCTCGAATTATTAAAATACATACCTTGTTTTTCTTTTTGACGCCATGTAGTTTCCGAACCCAATCTCCTCCACATATTAATGCTTGATCATAAGTACCCAATGGGAAATCAGTTCTCTAGTAGTAGCAGGATCATACCTTGTTTAAAATGTACACTTTTGAGGGGTCATTTAAGCCCTTAATCGACCACTTTTATATCCGTTACTGCTTAATTTCGTTTCTTTTCACTTTTTAGGTCTCTTGAAGGAAAATTGCTGGAATGACACTTATTCGGACGAAAAGGCGTGAATATATGAAGAAAATGGCCAAAGTCAAGATCGAGACACTCAAGTCATTGGGCCGAAGGTGACGGCGTCACGATCAAAGGCTACGCCATCGCAACATGCTCAAAAAGTGTGACGGCTCGAAGAGTTTAAATTGCTATTTTATACCGACGGCGTCATGCTTTAAAGAGTAGGGCGTCACAACTCGCACGACCTAGATTCAGATCCGACGGGTCGAAGATGAAGCCGGCGTCAAAACCATAAGGTGACGCCGTCACAAGGTTTAAGTGGTCAAGACGAAACCCTAATGGCGGCGATCCGACGGCGTCACAATTAAAGAGTGACGCCGTCGCAAGTTGTAACTCTATATATAGAATTGAATTTTCAGACTTTTAGAGAGGTAGTTTTGTGAAAAAAAACCTAATAACAAATTTTGGTGTCTTGGGTAGTATCTTAGGGTTTTCATACCCTATTTTACAACAAGATAAGTAATTTACTTCATTGATTCAATTATGTCTTCAATTGTATGTGTGTATGCTTGCATGTTTTCCATGTCCGGCTAATTTACTTGTGTGTTTGCTTAGATCTATGAAACCTAGGTATTGAATATTGATTAATTGTCTTTTACCTTAATTGTAATTGGGATAGGATTGCGATAGGTCATCGTTGTGTTTTTAATAGTCTTTGTGAACATTAGTTTATAATCGCCTAGATTTGTTGAAGGCTAAAAATCCAAAGATAACCTTAGAGTTAGTTTATGAATCATAGAGATTTTGTAGGCAATAACCTTAAGGTAGTCTCAAAGAGTTAAGGAAGAAAGCATACCCTACGACCTTAGAAGACACAATGCGTTAAGAATAAGGACTTGACAATTCAACCATCAATAGGAGATAACTAGGGAGTAATAGCATCTAGGTAAACACATCTTTAATCATCATACGGGCACACATCAATTAGACATAGAGTACCCCTTAGCTTAGTTAATTAGATAATTAGAATAGTAGAGTAATTGGTAGAAGTAACACCCCCCAAATCCAATACCCCGAGATTCGTACCTTTCAATTTCCTAAAAAATATAAAATAGATAAAAAAATAATTTTCATCAACCCCAACCTTAGCGTAGTAACTTCTCACTAGCATTCCTATTCCACTAGAGAACGATATCAATCCCGAGGCTTATCCTAATACTATACTACAACGATTAGGTTCAGTCCCTAGGTTGTTGAAAAACTTGCTCGAAGAAAAGGAAGTTTCCTTTGACCCCGAACACGCGTTGTACGCGTATCAAGTTTTTGGCGCCGCTGTCGGGGAATAGAATAGCTAGTCAGATTTCCACCTCGTTTAGGTTCCCTTGCTTGATTCCTATCAAGTAAGATTTTTTCTCATTTTTAGCATCCTTGTAGTCTATCCCCCTTCTTCGTGACCTTTGTTAGTAACCCATCACTTTTCATCATGGAAGATGATAATCAACCCCCACTCATCAACCCACCACCAAATGACCCACCAAGAGGCCATACTCTTGGTGAATACTCAAGACCAAGCCACCTAGGTTATAGGAACACCATTGAGCTTCCGACTAAGCCCAAACCACGGCCTTCGATCCGACACCTTCCGTTTGGTGCAAAGCGGATGTGCATTCCATGGACTTCGCTCGAAGATTCTAATCGACATCTTAAGGATTTCCTTAAAATCGTCGATTCCATCGACCTCGATGCTACTACTCGGGAGACCACGCGCTTGCGTCTCTTCCAATTCTCACGGGACCAAGCTAGTAATTGGCTTGAGCGACTTACCGCTGGATCCATCTCAAGTTGGGATGATCTCACTTCTCGTTTCCTTGCCCAATATTTCCCACCGGGGAGAACTACTAAGCTTAGGAATGAAATATTGATGTTCCAACAACGTCAAGGTAAATCTCTCTACGAAGCATGAACTCGATTCAAGGACTTACTCCATAGAGTCCCTCATCACGGCATTGATCTTTGGCTTCAAGTCCAACTCTTTTATGATCATGTCAACTTCCCAACTAAGCGATCCATCGACCAAGCGGCCGGTGGTAAACTTAATGATCTCACCGCGGAAGAATCGTGGGGTATAATAGAAGACCTTTCTCTCTATGACAACGAAAGTTGGAATGAACCCCGTGAGTTGCCCAAAACCGTAAAGGCAATCTCATTGCCTCCCATTGACTCACAACCTTCCGACTGTAGGATGCTCGAGCTTGAAGATCAAGTCAAATTCCTAATGAGCTCTTACGAAAATCCTAAGTCTTCACGCCAAATGAACAAATTTTATTCCTTGTGTGAGCTATATAGTGGTACTCATGACACTCGCACTTGCACAAGACTCCCCGAACAAGCTTTCGTTGACTACGCATCCTCGCGTACCAATGGAACGGGAGGAAGATTCCCTACAACACCCGGACCTAGGACTTTCAATGATGCCCGAGAAGCATGGAAGGGCAAACCCGACTTCTATTGGGGACAAACCAAAGAATTCACCTCTAATTATTTCTCATGGCCCCCCTCTCATGGCCCTAGCCAACAAAACATAGAAGGGATGTTGCAACACCTAGTTACATCCCAAGAAGCTCAAATAGCTAAGCTCTCGGACCACTTTAACCAACAACAAGCCGAGATGGATAGGAAGATAAATAACCTTTTGAAAGCCATGACCAATAGTGATAGGAAGGTTAATGCCATCTCAACTCCCGAAGCTTCCGGTGTAGAAATTAAGGACCCAAGTAAGTTAGCCAAGCACGTTCAATTCGTCAATACCATCACCTTTGTGAAACCTAATAGGACAAATGACGAAGTGAACCATGAGACGGTACTTGAGGTTAGTGAAACCCCTAGGAATGAAACAACCACGGGAGTAGATGAAGTAGGCGATGACTATTTCAATAAGTTTCCTACAGAAGAAGAACTCTCTTGCCACCCACACTTAGTATGCGACCTCCGTCACATGTATGTTAGGAGAAGCCCTACGATCAAGTTTGGGAACCCTTGGAATCTTAACATACCATGTTGCATAGGACATCTTTTTGTGGCAAAGGCCTACATTGATCGCAAGTCCCTGATAAATATCATGACTATCACATACTATAATTGGGTAATGAAGAAGCCTATCCCAACTAGGCAAGATCACGATAATCCTAGGGTTAGTTGTAATTTCCTTGGTAGAGTTAAGGGATTGCCCGTCTATGTAGGTAGTTTCATGTATCCTACGGATTTCATAGTTGTGAATGATATTTGTACGACCATAGATCCTATCTTTTCCCATGTTATTTTAGGAAAACCTTTCATAGAAAACACCGGGATGACTTATGATCCGTCGTTAGGAATAGTGAGATTCAAGGATGAGACCGATGACATAGCTTACCAAATGCCGTTTAAGATTGAAAATTTTCCTCGTTATCCAATGATTAAAAAGAACTTAAGCTATCGATCTACTATAGAAATGAGAAGGATAAGGATAAGGGAGTAGATTATGTGATGGATAAGATTTTCGGTTTGTATAAGGGTTGCTTGAAACTAGGACCGAAATATAGAACCGATTAGGGAAAAGATGACTTCTTAGAAAGATGCATAATAGGGCATTACTATAACATGGAAAGCCCCAATAGAGACCATCATGAAGAAGAAGGTGACGGTAATGAAGTCACGTAGGGGCACGACTTCGAGTCTAGCTACAAGACTCATAAATAAAGAAAAGCGCTTCGTGGGAGGCAACCCATGCTTAATTGTTTGCTTGTTTGTGTGTCGTATATCTTTTATTGATTGTTTATTCTCATGTTTGAATTTGTGAAAATGCTTTATTTTGTCTTTAACCTCGTCTTAATTACATATAAATGTATTTTACAAAAGGGATAAGTGTAGGGAAGATTACACACGTTTTTAAAAGAGCGTGAACATGAGAATTACGATTATTAAAAAGATATACATGTGTGTTTTTTAGAGTCAAATGCTTGTATCGAGTCATAATGGATGTTTTGTAGAATTTTTTTCCCGATTCTAAAGATATAAATTTTAACAAGAATTTTTCCAGAAAATCGCATACCATTTTCTGTCAGGATAACCTGACGGCGAGTTAGAATCGCAACCTGACGGCGTCAGGAGGAGCAGAAACAACTTATAACTTTTTCTCGTTTTCTGTGCTACTTATAAATTTTTGGAATTTCTCAGGTCTTAATTTTCCAGAAAATCTGTAAACATCCATTCCACAAGCATTATATCCTAGTATAGTAGATTCATATATAGTGTTACCACCGATTTTACGCGAATGTTTCGTTTGTTTTCTTAAAGTGTGCAGGTTTTATTTATCAAGAAGAAGATACATAAGATTGGATGAGCTTTTCACGCATACATTCTTCTTGAAGAAGAATTTAACCACTACTTCACACGGATCCTACCGAGCTAATCGGGGAGTATTAGTTTCTTTCATTTTTTTACCTTCCATTATCATAACTTTGATACTTTTGGGGAACATTGGGGACAATGTTCGGTTTAAGTGTAGGAGGGAAAATAAAACGGAACTTTGAAACTATGCTTATCCTTGACTATTTGCCTTGTCCAATATCATTTGTGTAATAAACCATGAGAAATATCAGTTAGGGTAATTTTGGCACCAAATTTAAATTTTTTCTTGACATGTAGGAGTGGGCCATTAGTCTTAATAAAGCGTCTCATGGATAGGAAGTTATATGACTAGCACAAAACCCTTTACCACTCAAATTCCACCCCAAAAATGTGAGGTTCGCCCTTAGATTTGTAGGATTAAAGCATTCATCTTTAATGCTTCGAGAGTGTACCGGTAGTATAATAGATTCTAGAACTTGTTTTGTGATGCATTCCGAAATCGCTAGTGAGACTACACTTGTGTAGTTAGGAATAACTAAATGATAAGAGGTATTAGGATAACCCTTGTTTGATACCCGTATTATAATTACTTCTTCCACATCGGTTGAGTAATTCCCCACACCCTTGTGTTGTACTCATCTTTAGTACACGATACCCTAGTTAACCCCTCGAGCCTATCCTTTTCGCGGTTCTCGTGATGTTTGATTTCGGAATATCAATGAAGAGCATTGTTTACAATCCACCCCCAAATGTACACCCAAATCGCCTTAGCCTACCTTGTATGCACTCACTTTTAGTGCATTATTGTTATCATAATAAACCCTTAGTTCAATTATCTAGTTGCTTACATAAGTTGCTAAGTCGAGTCATATCCTTTGTACACAGTTTTGGGACGATTGGGACTCATGGGAAAAGTTAAATTTTATGAAGTGACGCGAAGGAACGTTAAATTCAAATTCCCTTTATTTACGTAATAATGTTCTCCAAGTGTTTTGATATTTTCAATTCGGGTCAAATTAGTGTTAGAGTAATAAAAACTCAAGTGTAGAGATGTGCCTATAAATCCCTTATATTTTGATGTTATCGTAGAGGATGGTAGAGTAAAAGTGTATGAAAAAAAAATCGAAAAAAAGAGTGTTGAAAAATTAAAAAAAGAAAAAAAGAAAAAGAAAAAATGAAAAAAATATACGGGCTACCATCCTACATCTATATTTAAATTTATGTTTGTTTGTTTCAAATTTATCTAGAGTTTAGCAACGCCATTCTTCTCATGCTTGTAACATAAATATTTTTGACTTGCCACCACTAAATCGCCTATCCCACCAAACCTCTTGTTTCCCTACCGTAAGCCTAACATTAGAACCCTTTAAAAGACATCTTGGATAGTCTTTCCTAGGTGCTTACACCAAAGCGATGGAGGTTTGATCTAGTCTCAAGCCTATGGTAATCTATGTACTAGGACCGGTTATTGAGTGTTTATCTTCCATTTCCAATTTGATATATTTCATAAACACCCGAGAGATGAGAGTATCCAAACACCACTTGTGAGGTGCTAGTATGTAATTTCCGTGCTTGTTATGACTTTTGTGGGGCTTATACTTGTTGTGAATTGTTCTAAACTAATGCTTCATGACCCCTAACTTATAAATTAATTGGAGAAAAGCACATTTGCTTGAGGACAAGCAAATACCAAGTGTAGGGATATTTGATAAAGATTTAAAAGGTACACTTTTAAGGAGTCATTTAAGCCCTTAATCGACCACTTTTATATCCGTTACTGCTTAATTTTGTTCCTTTTCACTTTTTAGGTCTTTTGAAGGCAAATTGCTGGAATGACACTTATTCGGACGAAAATGCGTGAATATATGAAGAAAATGGCCAAAGTCAAGATCGAGACACTCAAGCTGCTGGAACTGAAGGTGACGGCGTCACAATCAGTGGGCTACGTCGTCGCAATCTGCTAAAAAAATGTGACGGCTCAATAGCAAAATTGCTATTTTGTACCCGACGGCGTCAGGCTTTAAAGAGTAGGGCATCACAACTCAGACGACCTAGATTCAGATCCCGACGGCGTCAGAAGATGAAGCCGACGGCGTCAAAACCATAAGGTGACGCCGTCACAAGGTTGACGTGGTCAAGATGAAACCCTAATGGCGATCCGACGACGTCACAATTAAAGAGTGGCGCCGCAAGTTGTAACTCTATATATAGAATTTGAATTTTCGGACTTTTTTAGAGGTAGTTTTGTGAAAAAAACCTAATAACGATTTTTGGTGTCTTCAAGTATCTTAGGGTTTTCATACCATATTTTACAACAAGATAAGTAATTTACTTCATTGATTCAATTATGTCTTCAATTGTATGTGTGTATGCTTGCATGTTTTCCATGTCCGGCTAATTTACTTGTGTGTTTGCTTAGATCTATGAAACCTAGGTATTGAATATTGATTGGTTGTATCTTATCTTAATTGTAATTGGCCTAGGATTGCGATAGGTCATCGTTGTGTTTTTAATAGTCTTTGTGAACATTAGTTTATAATCGCCTAGAGTTGTTGTAGGCTAAAAATCCAAAGATAACCTTAGAGTTAGTTTATGAATCATAGAGATTTTGTAGGCAATAACCTTAAGGTAGTCTCAAAGAGTTAGGGAAGAAAGCATACCCTATGACCTTAGAAGACACAACGCGTTAAGAATAAGGACGTGACAATTCAACCATCAATAGGAGATAACTAGGGAGTAATAGCATCTAGGTAAACACATCTTTAATCATCATACGAGCACACATCAATTAGACATAGACTACCCCTTAGTTTAGTTAATTAGATAATTAGAATAGTAGAGTAATTGGTAGAAGTACCACCCCCCAAATCAAATACCCCGAGATTCGTACCTTTCAATTTCCTAAAAAAATATAAAAAAAATAAAAAAATAATCTTCCTCAACCCCAACCTTAGCGTAGTAACTTCTCACTAGCATTCCTATTCTCCTAGAGAATGATATCAATCCTGAGGCTTACCCTAATACTACACTACAACGATGAGGTTCACTGCCTAGGTGGTTGAAAAACTTGCTCGAAGAAAAGGAAGTTTCCTTTGACCCCGAACGCGCATTGCACGCGTATCACAAACCTATCACAATGTCGCCTACACTTTATTCAAGATACAAGGCTGAATCGAGTTCCATTACAAAGGAGGAACTACTACCCAACACTACACAACACCTATCGCAAAGGAGACCCACTCCTTATTACAACATCATCAAGGATATCAATATCCTTGGACACAACCTATCTATATTTGTACATCGATGCACCATATCGATTGTACACCCTTGGCATCTTTCGCTAGTGCCCTTGACATGATCTTTTGACACCTTTCACTAATGCCTTAGACACGGACCTTCGACAACTTTCACTAATGCCTTCGACTTGACCCTTTTGACATCTTTCACTAATGCCTTCAATACAACACTTCTAGAGGAAGAAAGAACTATCAACAAGAGAACTTCAGTAGTCTTGATGATGACGAAGCTAGACAACTCATGGACTTGAGCTTGCTCGACTTCAAGAGGTGGTGATCTCGCCTTTAAGAGGAACCTAGAGAATCACACAAAAACAAACAAACTACATAGAAAGATCCTTTGGATCTGAGGTTAGAGAGTTTACAATACTAGAAGAAAGTATGTGTAGAAGTGACAACTTACAATGAAGAAATGACTCACTATTTATAGACAAAAATTCACTAATGTCCCATGGATCCTTTGCTTGGGGGATCCTTCTAGTGTATTCCTAGTGATCCGTAGGACGCTCCCCCTAAATGGGTTGTGGGTCATGGATCATGGGTTATAGACTTTGAACCATGGGTATCCAAATAGATACAATGTATCTAAAAGATGCAATGCATCTAGTCAATGGGTCATGGGTTAGCTCTATGGGTTATGGATAATACCCATTATGACTTCATGCATGATGTCATGCAATGGGTCATGGGTTATGGATCATGCTCCATAGGTATGGGTTATGAACTTTGGGTTTTACCCAACTACATTCAATGTATATAGTCAATGGGTCAAATACTTAGATTTCTACCTATTATATTACCCAATACAATACATACTAGGTATGTATATACACCCATTATGTAAACACTAGTTGTTATACATATGCATTACTATAACATGAAAACACTATTAATTGTTTAGTGTTTTATATGAAAATGTAAGTGTGTTAGTAAACTATTGGCTCAAGCCATTTACGTATTTTATTTGTTTCGTTAAAATGATTTTACGTTTGTTATCGACAAAACATTAAAAATCGTAAAATATAAATAAACGTTTTACGAACTTATTTGTATTAACACACAAGAACTTTGCAATCCTTGTTTAGGAGTCAAGATACTTAATAGGGAGCTCGCCTTCAAAGAAGGGCATAATGTTAAGAATGGCAATCTTAACATGATTTAAAACATTACAAAAAAACGTTGTGTTTTTTGGGATGCTAGACACCAAACTCGAGACCAATTTGAATTCATCAAGAGATTCCAAAATAACTCTAGCTGATTCCATATCACCCCGAGCAAAAATAAAGAGATCATCTGCAAACATACAATTAATACTTTCCAATTCCTCACAATGTGTTATGATATCGAAATGACTCAGATGATCGAACTCACCTTTGAAGAATAAGAGTCAAGATCTCCATAACTAAAGTGAAAAGATAAGGGGATAAAGGGTCCCCCTAACGTAACCCTCATTTTCCCTTAAAAAACCCATAGAATCTTACCATTTATGCTAAGTGAGAACGAAATAGACGTAAAGCCATGATCCAATTGATCATGGTTTGATGAAAACCGAAGCCCTTAAGAATGAATCCCAAAACGCCAATCAACCGTGTCATACGCTTTTTGAATATCAACCTTGAACGCACATCTAGGAGGGCCTCGATTATGGTTATAATTATGCATAAGCTCCTGCGTGATTAGAATATTATCCGATATCCGTCTACCCGACACCAAAGCGGATTGGTTTTCACTTACAACCTCCTTTAGCCCCTCAATAATGCGATTAGTAAGGATCTTGCTAAATGCTAATACATTTGTAAATAGCATTGCAACAAGAAATCGACCGATAATCATTAAATTTGAGAGGAGTGGTAACCTTAGGAATTAGAGCAAGAAAAGTGCGGTTAATTTCCTTTAGAAGCTGCCCATTATCAAAGAAAGCTCGAACCGCATTACAAACGTCATGGCCAACAATGTCCCAACCCTTTTTAAAAAAGGTCGACGTGTATCCATCAGGCCCTGGGGCTTTATCATCACCAATATCAAACATGACCCTTTTAATTTCATCGTTGGTGAC
This sequence comes from Chrysanthemum lavandulifolium, assembly GCA_022545495.1. Taxonomy (NCBI): domain Eukaryota; kingdom Viridiplantae; phylum Streptophyta; class Magnoliopsida; order Asterales; family Asteraceae; genus Chrysanthemum; species Chrysanthemum lavandulifolium. Next base: position 119,709,861 of record CM040243.1, read on the forward strand.
AGGACGAATCATATTTGTATTAGAAACATCATACACCTGCTTGTTAAAGAGCCTCGTACTGTCCAATAAGTCACACTCCATATTCATACCCAAAAAAGCCTCATAGTGCAAAACAAAGACATCAGGAACACTCGTACCCGTAACCTCCACATTATCTGATGTAGTAACCACGTCAATTCGGCTACGTTGATTCCGACTTTTGATAGATTTATGGAAGTAGGATGAGTTGGAATCACCTACTTCAAGCCATTGTATGCCTTGTGTGTTAAGAAACGCTCTTCATCCATTTTTGCTTCATTAAAAGCCCGAACATATGCACCCTCCTCGTCTCTTAAAGCATTGTTTGAAGGGTCATGATCAATTGCTTTTTGAACCTCATCTAGCTCAAAACGAAGGCGATTCACTCGCTCATGAAGATTTCCATGTTCATGCAACAGCTTGCGAAAAAAACAATGCATTGAAAGGCCAATCATTAACTTCTATATAAACCATATAGGTAGCTAGTATACAAGTATAATAACTTCTATCTATCGACACATAGTTCATAAAGGTTCAGCTGACCAAACTTATCAGCTAACAAAACAAGTACAATAGGTAACATCCTTGCAAAAATTTCTGCAACAACAGCTAAAAGATAAATCTAAAATGATTTTGTGAAATAGGCAAACAAGAAAAGGGATGTAGCTCAGATGGTAGAGCGCTCGCTTAGCATGCTAGAGGTACGGGGATCGATACCCGCATCTCCATTTGTTTCTTCACATTTTGCAACCCAACTGCATTATTGTGGTTATTGAAAATGAAACCACAAATGGTTCTTTAACCAAGTTGTCAAGATCGGGATCATACCCGGGATCGTTTCGTCTTTGCAAGATCATAATCGAAGATCGGATCGGGATCTTAAGATCCTACTCTAATGTTATTTCTTAATAGTTTATGTAATTTTATACAAATCTACAAATTCTAATACATTATAACCACAAAATACTATGAATGTTTCATATAAATGTTGTCCTAAATTATGATTATAAAATGTTTAAAAGATTAACATATTGTTTTTGAATTCTACCAACAAACAACCCATAAATTTGTAGTTTTTAGTTTGTAATCCGAGAAAAGAAGATCGGATCGGATTAGATCGTAAGATCGTATGGTTAAGATCGGGATCATATAGGATCTTAGGCTTGCAAAGATCCTATGTAGGATCTGGATCATTTTTGCTTTGCAGTATCTTAAAATCGTAATATCCTAAGATTAGGATCGGGATCCTGACAACTATGCTTTTAACCATTAAGTATTTCAAATTTACATCCCTTTTTTGTCACTTGTCTCTTTTAACAGTTTTTAATCTAACATGACAACTTGACAAGTATATTCTCGACAACGGAATTGAAGTGTTGATTACGTTACACATGATAAGGTAATTGACACTAACTGTGCTTTCAAACTCTGAAACAAAGTTCTATAGTTTTTTTTTTTTTTTTTTTTGAAAGGCAAAGTTCTATAGGTTTATTTTCGGACATTTGATCAAATATTCCATTTATATACCTCCAAGGTTCAAAGTCTACAAACACTTGTCTGATTGAGTAGCGGGTTAAGAAATAAACAACACATTTCCTATTATGAAAACTATAACAGAGCTTATAAGAGTGTAAATAAAGAAAACAAAAAATAGTTCGGAAGCCACTCTTGAAATAATATCAGAGCCAGGTTTCGATCCTGGGAGCTGTGGGTTATGGGCACACCACACTTCCGCTGCGCAACTCTGATTCGTTGATTGTCTTATGCACATCAGATATCTATAATGCCCGCAAATACCTCGGTCAAGCTACGTACATCCGAGTCAAAGACTTGCCTTCTCCAGATAACCGAACAAGGAAAACCTCATCTGCTAGTTACTATAGAGGCTCATCATTGTTCGAATCTTGTCCAAATCTCGTTTAGAGCTATGCACTAAACATTGTTCGAATCTAAAACCATTAGTTCATGGAAACTCGATAACTTTTAAAACAACATTATGCATATCAAGGTAGGCTATGCAGCATCAACATTGAAAATTGTTACAAGAAGTAGGATTGATATGATGTCTTCTTATGGCTAAACAAAAAATTGAACCACTTGCTGAACCTAAAGCCATGTCGCGGCATCTGCTCCATTCCTTCAGGTGAGGACTTAACATCCCAATCTTAGCATGTGTGAAGTCGAACGTGAAAGGTTAACAACAAAAAATTCTAAGGGTTGCAAAAGCTATTACTATATGCTACAGACCGGGATACTAAATAAAACCAAAGATATAACCATTGTCAATAGTCCTAATAACTGTTTAGTAAGCCAAATAAATGATGAAAAATGATCATTAAGATCAACTCACAATAGAGGTTTACTTCTAAGGGTTGCCCTATAACATGTCATGGGTGCATTGCACCAGACTCTTTAAGATCAACTCACAATAGTGTTGGGATTTTAGAACTAACTTAACCATTAACTTCTACGATACGCATCGAATATGGATCTAGTAATCGCAATTAGGTTAAACACGTAATTAATAAACAATTAATTAATATAACGATTAATTAAATAAAAGGGATAAAAGAAAACCTAACCTTCGTGGCTATTTGAACGCAAGTGTAACGGACAATAAAACCAATACGGAACTAAGCATCTAAAATAGATGCCTCAATGAGTATCACACACAAACACGTAAACGAGCACGTTCGATAGAAAGCTAGTCGAGAACGTATTAAAACCCATCAACAAGTGACCCACTTGAATATCATACGAACTAGAAAAATCACCCAAGACATGCTTGTTTTCTGTCCGAGTACCACAACAGCTCAAAAGCTGTTATTCTTCAATTACCCGATATCGGACATAATGGTCCAATAATTTTCTGCTTTGTTGTCCGAGATAAGACACAAACAGAATACCAACCTTACCTTTGCTGCTACTATTCGTAGACTAGGAATTAACAACAACCTCTAATTGTTTAACCCTTTTCATGGACCAAGTCAAAGTAAAAGGAAACAAACCAATCAAAAACCTTAATTGACTTCTAGTCAAATTGGAAAAGAATCAGGACCTTAGAAATGGTTTAGAGATATCAGTAGGTTGATCGTATAATGCATGCATGTATGTCATGGGTTGACCTCTTAGAGATAATAGTATATATCGTGTATATCATCATTGAGGTGCAGGGATGTTTGTTTATATAGCAAACTAAACTAACCTTTACATGGGTCAAGACTTGGTCAACAAGTTTCAAGCCTAAGCAACCCATCCCTTGCTCGACTAGTTGGAGAATCAAGGCCCAAGGCAGCCAACTAAACGACCCATATAAACAAGCCTAAAGCTCATGTGTCGTTCATTGTGATTGGGTCAAGTTCATGCATATATATATATATATATATATATATATATATATATAGTGAAACTTTATTTTCGTAACCCACTTTAAACGAGAAGCATGGTAACTACTTTTTACCATTAGATTAATTGATCAAGGTTAAAATGACTTGTGCCGTAAATGTAATAAAGCAAAACATCAAGTTAACTTTTAAAAATTTGTGTTTTATTCTAGAAGTGCTGGAAGGGCATTACTGGAATATCATCTTTTTTTAATTTAAAACAACCCCACGATTTACATATCATAAATCATACTAATTAAGTTAAAAATTAACCATTTTCTCTCTCTCAAACAAAACCACCTCCATATTCTCTGTCACACACAAACCCTAGCCGCCTCCATCACAAGTCCACAACTCCATCCTTGAAATGAAGAAATTTACGGTCTTGACTTCTTTTTGATCAACTTTAACAATGGTACAGTTAACATTAGATGTTTTGTCTCTGCCAAAAGAATCCTATATGCTTCCTCCCAAAAAAGTGACCGTCCCCATCCATCTCGTCACTGTCATCTATAGATCTTCACATGTTGTAAGATTTTTGTTATAATTCGTTTTTGGCTTTATTATGTTGTAACAAATTTTTTATTTTTTATTACTATTATTTTTCCCCCCTTAATATTCAGTTTCAATCTGAAAGAAATTTTTTTTCTACAAGAAAAAATATTGAAAAACGATAAAATATTGAAAAACTAAAATTATTTATCTTATTCTTTTTTGTTAATTTGTCTTTTCAGGCATCTTTCTATTATTTATATTATTCATCATATGATATCTACTTGAAAGTCCCATCTGTTTTAAGTACATGTGACCCGAAATATAAATGCTTTTAAGTTAAATCTGATACTTTGTTGATATTCAGTATTGTAGATATCTCTAATTTTTTGGCACTGTTAGTTAACTTGATAGAATGAACAACCAAAACAAACTCATGGATAAAGAAGGTTACTGTTGGCTTGAAGACTTTTAAAAAGTTTGTTAGAAGCTAGCTAGGTGCAACAATGCTATTTTGATATTTTGTGTTTATTTATTAGTCTTGATCGATTACATTGTTTAAATGGTGTTGGAAAGATCAAACAAAATACTTGTTTTATATCTATTTTATGCTTAATACAAAATAAATGGAAACGTGTGTATATGTGTTTTATAAGTGCAAATGTGTTTTAAGGTTAATACAAAACAATGATATAGCAACTAATAGTGAAAACGGTGTGCATATATGTTTCAATGTTAATACAAAATAAAATGGAAACGGGTGTGCATATATGTTTTGACCTTATGATCTGAACTATTTTTGTTATAAGGATAATGAAAAAGTTAAATCAATGATTGTGAATGTAATATTTGTTTAATGAGAAGACAAATGATATATACTTGTTGGGTTGTTTACGTATCTCAAGTTGATGTTAACTTTTTGCTGTAATTTGTGCCAACCTTTGTTAACACATGGAAACATGACTATAAGTCTATACTTCATAAATCTTTTACATTTGTTTGGTTAGTTATTCTCAGATGTCATCAAAAGCATAAGTGTGCATATGGGTGTTTGGGAAAGAAAGAATAACGTGCTAATACAAGAAGGCGTGGTTTGCATAAGTGTTTTAAGGAATGGTGCATATGTGTTTTAAAGTTAATATAAGCGTATATGTTTTAAATTGTGCATATTTGTTATTTGTTTGTGGTTTAATTGTTTTGGTATGTTTGTACCGGATTAATGAAGATAGTGATAGCAATGAAGACTTAGAAGTGGATGCACATATGTCCGACTTCTCAAATGTTAATAACTACGGTGTGCGTATATGTTCGACTTACGAATATGTTGATAAGAATGAGTGTGAACATATGTCATGCTCGTTAAATATTATTAGTGAACACATGTATAAATCGATTAGATTCATGTAATTTTGCTTTTATAAATTTGTATTTTAATTATATTTCAATCGATATCGAATTTTGTGTATAACATTTATGTTATTAGTTTGTTATAAATTTATATTATCTAAATAACAAAACACATATGCACCTTACTTTTGAAAAACATGCATGTTGAAAAATTATTCTACAAAAAAAAAAAAAAAAAAAAAAACCGTGAAAACATGTATGCACTATCATTGAAAACATGTATGCACTATCATTTACGCTGAAAATAAAAACCAAAAGAAAATAAAATAAAATAATAAAAAATAATTAATTCCGAAAATTAAAGTTTAAAAAAAGAAATTTATTTAAAAATCAAAAATAATAAAAGATGTCTTTTACTATTATACCCTTTTGATTAAATAAAATATTTAATCTTCAAAAAATATGATTGGTTTAAAGTGGTTACCATGATTCACCATGACTTAAAGTAGGTTACGAAAATAAAGTCTTATATATATATATATATATATATATATATATATATCGGTATATATTCAAGTTATAATACGTTAAACACGTCTACCGTGTTTATCGTGTGTGTCTCAAAGTTCTCACACACTTTTAGCGTTCGAGTGTTTTAACTCCCACAAACCAACAACTCCCACTTGGGAGTTGGTGTGTCGAATAGCACACAAAACTAACATTTTAAAGCTTAAAGAACGCTCTCACCGCTTTTTAACTAAAAGTGTCTGAGAAAATAGTTTCGTAAATGTTTCTCAGCAACATGGTCATTCAATGTCTTGCTCTAATCATTCTTTGTGTGCGTTTTTGAAGTGTGAGTGATGAGGATATTGTGGGGAGGGTTATATAGTTGGGTCAAGGTGTCTTGTGATTGGTTGGTCTTCAGTCACGTGAATCGTCAATATTAGCCATTGGATTACAATATTAGATTTTAACGTTGGAGATTGGATTCATAGTGATTTCAAATTTCATTTTAACCTCTTTTAATTTTCACTTTTGTACGAGTATCTTTAGCGAAAATAAATTATAATTGGTCTTGTTTTTTGTTGTTGATAGGTGTTAGTCTTGAAAAAATTATAAAAGAGATTATTTTATAAGTTCATAGGGTATGTTTAGCAGAGATAATGGAAGATTATTGAAGCTTAAGAATATTTTTTTGAAAATAAAATTTCTTAAAAGTAATCTTTGTTTGGCAGACAACACGTATAAGAGATTATTAAAAATAATCTTTCATAATCTACGAAAATAAAGGTTCTTCATGTAATTTATAAAAATAATATTTTTTATAATCTTTTCAAAGACCAAAGACCAAAGATAATATATTTTTGCCAAACATACCCATGTAAGAACCTCTTATTTTCGAAATTATGAAAGATTATTTTTAATAATATTTTATAAGTTCTGTCTCACCAAATAAAGTTTATTTTTAAGTAGCTTTATTTTGAAAATAATAAGCATAATCTCTTCATAATCTCATATGTCAAACATAGCGTAAAAGCTTTTAAAGCTTTGCTAACAAAAATACAAGATATTTTCTCCTTAAAGTTAGTGTGTTGATTTACAGTATTCCCGTTACTTAAAATTTGATTAGATTGCTCGCAGTGAGACCGAACCAAATGGTAGGTCTCCCCATATTAAACGCGTTCTTTCCCTTACTTTGCACAAACCAAACGCGTCTTCTACATTGATTTTGGAAGTTTCGGTCTGTCAACGGACCGAAACAATTGAAAGGGTTTGTGTGCGTTTTTATTTTTTATTTTTGTTGGGTTATTTTTTGTTGCGGCTGCAATCTCTTTACGAGTGTTTGGTATGAGAGAGAGAAAACTTAATTGATGTTGATGTGGCGGAGTTGTTTGGTGCCTTTGTTTGGTCTCATTACTAGTAGTCTTAAAGATGTCGAGCAAATAAACATGCTTCAATATACTTTGAACGAACTAAGTGGGGTTTAATTGGCGGCAACAAAAGTACTTTACGTGATGGAGTTAACATTTATTATAGGTGTAGGTATTTACTTCGTATAATTTCATTCATAATTTAAATGGTTTAATTAATTTTTGAGCAAAGTTTTGTAAATGCTCTTCAACCCTGATCTTTATGAGGTCCTGCAGTTAGTCCTTCTTCTCTTAGGCTGAAATAAGACAATACATTGTTAGCTCACCCCAAGGTTTTAATCTGAGACCAAGCTCTGTTGTGAGAGTAAGTATTTGCTTGGTATGAATAATAGTGGAGAGAGTCAAGTGTAGAGAGAAAGTGAGTATCGGAGTGTGTGTGAATGTCATGTTCATCGTGTGAGCGACTCCTTTTATACCACTTGGCTTAGCTCCACAACACGAGCATTGGAGGCTAAGTTCTCTTCTAGAGGCATCGCACAAATTGTGATGAGCATCGGGCTTGGTCTTTGGGTCTAAGTTGTCACCATGCTCCAAATACTAGATGTGGACCAAGATTACGAGCTATTTTTACATCATCGTATATTGTATGCCAATTATTGTATTGGCTCGATATAGATCTTGCTCCATCGTCATTGCCTCTAGACCAAAGGTAACCTTCTTCACCCCAACTACTCAAGAACTGCTCAAACGTGAAGTGGTTTTGTCTTAGAAATATTAAGGCTTAGTTACAATTGTCTCCTTTGAAGTATTTGAAGAAGACTATACATCATTAATTAAATTTTTATTATTACCTGATGAATGTATATATTCTTTTGTTTTTATTTATGTAATTGCATTATAATCATTGTTCTTATGCAAATATAAACAAAACACTTTGAAGTTGCAACGTTGACAAATTTAAGTAATAATCCGAAGAAAAAATTATCTTACTAATGTAATCAAGGAGATATCATTTATTGATTGATTCTCACATACAATGTAGACCCCATATATATTGAGCCAATACAAGAGCTATATATGGAAATACAAATCATTTAGTCACCAATGAGCTAATCTCTTAATCTCCTACTAATAATCTAGTCACAAATTGGTAATCACAATAAATGTACAATACATAGACAACTAATACAATGGATAACTAACACTCCCCCGCAGTTTGAGCGGGAAGACACCGAACACTCAAACTGGAGCGAAACTCCTCAAACAAAGTTGTAGGCAAGCCTTTAATAAAAATATATGCATATTGATAGCGGAAGGCACATGAAGAGCTCGGACCGACCAACGACTACCAAATCCGAACAAAATGGATGTCAATCTTAATATGCTTCATCCGTTGATCTTGAACGGATTAGAAGATAAATAAGCAAAGACCGACATTGTCACGAGACAAGCGTAGCAGATGACAAAGGAGTGTTAATATATGCCCAAAAATAATAGAGATCCCAAATCATAGAAAACTCCATATGCAAAGAAGCAAAACCGTTTATTTATATTTTACGATCTTCTAATGTTTTGTCGATAACAAACGTAAAATCATTTTAACGAAACAAATAAAATACGTAAATGGTTTGAGCCAATAGTTTTCTAACACACCTACGTTTTCACATAAAACACTAAAACTAGTATAAGTTACTTTATGATTTAGTATTACATATGTACAACAACTAGTGTTTACATATTTGGGTAAACATACACATAACTAGTATGTAGTATATTGGGTAATGTGAACGGGTAGAAACTTAAGTATTTGACCCATTAACCAAATATATTGAATGTAGTTGGGTAAAACCCAAAGTCCAAGACCCATACCCAATGTCTAGATACATTGTACCTTGGTGGGCACTCAAAACCATGGACTAGATGCATTGCATCTTGTAGATACATTGAATCTACTTGGTACCCATAACCCATGACCCATACCCAATGTCTAGATACATTGTACCTTGGTGGGCACTCAAAACCATGGACTAGATGCATTGCATCTTGTAGACACATGAATCTACTTGGTACCCATAACCCATAACCCATGACCCATGACCCAAAACCCATGGGTAAAGGGGCGTCCCACGGATCCCCAATAATACATCTGGACGGATCCTCGAGGAGGGATCCGTGGGATCCGTGGAGCAAGAGTGATTTTTCTCTATAAATAGTGAGCCATCTCTTCATTTCAACTTGCCACTCTTACACATACTTTCACATAGTATTGTAAACTCTCTAACTTCGATCCAAAGGATCTTTCTATGTAGTTTGCTTTTGTTTTGTGTGATTCTCTAGGTTCCTCTTAAAGCGAGATCACCACCTCTTGAAGTCGAGCAAGCTCAAGTCCATGAGTTGCCATGCTTCGTCATCATCAAGACTACTAAAGTTCTCTTGTTGATAGTTCTTTCTTCCTACATAGATGCGTTGTGTCAAAGGCATTAGTGAAGGATGCCGAAAGAGTCAAGACGAAGACATTAGTGAAAGGTGTCAAACGTCCGTGTCAAAGGCACTAGTGAAGAATGCTAAAGGTGTCAAGATCCATGTTGAAGGCATTAGTGAAAGGTAGTGAAGGATCATGTCAAAAAGGCATTAGTGAAGAATGCCTAAGGTGTACATTCGATATGAGGTGCATCGATGTACAAGATAGATTAGTATTAGATCCAAGGATATTGATATCCTTGATGGTGTTGTAAAAGGAGTTGGTCTCCTTTGGGGTTAGGTGTTGTGTAGTGTTGGGTAGTAGTTCCTCCATTGTAATGGAACTCGGTAATTAGCCTAGTACCGGATAAAGGGTAGGCAACATTGTGGTAGGTGTGGTTCACCTTGGTGTGAAAGAACCGGTGGTTAGCCTAGTACCGGAAAAAGGGTAGGCGACGTTGTGGTAGCTTCTCGCCATAAGAAGTTGGTGTCGTGTAGTGATTACGAACTCGAGTAGGTGACTCGGGGAGTGGAGTAGGGCAAGGAAGGTGTCCTTGTAGCCGAACCACTATAAATACTCGTGTCGTGGTTATATGCTTCTTACTCTTTATCTTTCATAACACTTTTATATATCTATCTATCAAAGTCCAACATACACATTCAAATAGATTGACATAAGTCGATCTAAATATTTTAAAACATAGTTTTAATTGGTAAAACTATTCAACCCCCCCTTCTAGTTTTCTACAATTGGTGTCAGAGCTTCGTTACCAAGTTTCTTAGAGTATGTTGTACTTTAAAAACTTGATACGATCCGTGTATGTTTGAAAACTACAAAGAAGGATTTTTTTTAAAAGTTCATGTTTTAAAAATCATCACATTGTACTATGTTGGACAATGATGGAACGTTCTAATATTTTCTTTGTTAAGAATTCTCCATACCTGGATTTGGGCATCCTAAGAAGATCATGAAGAATGTCTCTAAATATCTCTTTCCTTAAAAGAATATTTAGCAAAGGATTGGGGTATCTTAGAAGATCATGAAGTATTCGCGTCTATGGTTTCTAAAACCATAAAAAGGAATATAGCAAAGGTATGTTTTCTTAGTTACAATTTTGGTCAAAACGTGCTAAATTGCTTGTGGATAAAATGGTGATATATGCTTCTATCTTATAATAAGCATAATATGAAAAGTGTTTTAGTGATTTTTTTCTTTGAAGTTTTGTTGTTAGATATCTTGTTAATCAAGCTTGAATAAAGGTAAAAATGGGTAATATAACTTCACTAAAAGTCTACAAAGATTAAACCTTTTCGTCGGGTCAAAACATGCATTTTGTAATTCGTGTCGATCCGCGGATCCTCGGTTTACATCGGACGGATCCCTCAAGCAAGGGATCCGTGGTACAGAAGACAGTTTTTGTCTGAATTTCAAAAATTCATAACTAATTAACCGTAAGTCGTTAGAAGTCGTGCCACCTATCGTTTTAAAGGTATTTGAGTCTACTTTCATTTAAAATGATTTCATAAACTGATTCAAAACAAAAATTTACAGAATCATTGATTTATAATAGAAAGTCATTTTTCGGTCATAACTTTTGCACAAACTTTTGATCTAATTGGAGACGGATGTTTTCATCTTTGAATAACAATGTGTCCTCTTTTGAAATTAAGGTTTTGATCATATTTATAAAAGAAACTAATCAAGCTTGGTATACATGTTTATATTTAACACAAAGCGATGAAAAGAACTTTCGTATGCTATGCTAAATGATAAATTGTCTTCCTTGCATTACTTGATTATTTGCTTATTTCAAAAAGCTTTTGTGCTTGTTTGATTGAATAACATATGTGGTTTCCTTACCTTGCTATTCATTCTCTTGCTTATCGATTTAGTAATATTCTACTAATCAATGTGCTATTTGAAGGAGTGTTTGGGATAACATCTAGTTGTGTCGAAAATGTTAGTTTAAATACTTAGATAAGTCATATAAGTTGAAAAATGTTTAAAACATGTAATACACTAAATGGATTTTTGATTGAGTTTGTCATGTGTGCAACATAAATGTTTTATGTGCTTATATGATTTCTTGATTTCATATTTTCTTGTATCGTTTTCTAAGAACAACAAGAATGTACATCGGATCATAACCTACACTTGTGTTGATGATGTACTCTCCCGTTTTCCTTTTCATGATCGCTTTCCAAGATTCATAGTAGGATTGAAAACTTGATTATTTCATCCGATATACTCAAGTAAATTATTTTGCAACGCAAATATAATTGTTCATATCCGAAAGTCCAAACTCGAGCTTTCCAACAACATATGTTGAACTAGCTCATCCAACCATCTTTTGTTCACCATATGGACAACTTTTAATTTTTGACACCTTCGTCACCTTAGTTGTTTCAAGTATAATATTAATAAAAGCGAAGCAAAGTATCATCATTGTTACTCTTGATAGGACATTGTAGGAATATAAATTTTCCTAACTTGAGAATGAATCTTGGAGAACTCATTGCACTAGAAACTCAATTTAACCTAACGGTTGAATTGCTTCCTTGATAGAAGTTGGGTATGTGGAATCGCCCGTAAAATGGTTGTGTTTAGCCGTAATTGAGCACCGCTAGTAATAGTCTCATATTCATTCTCTCACTTGAGAAATTTATACTCCTATATTTTCCTAAAGTAAGTTTACAATGGAAATACTTTGCGTTGTCTTAGGATTACTAATCAAACAAGTTGTAAAATTAATTTTTATTTTAGTTAATCACAACCACTTGCCTCATCAAGTGATTATCTTGCTTTGATCGAGAAGAGCTACAATACTTCAAGGATGAAGTTCATTGTACGCTAATCACCATCCGTAATAACTATACTTAGTTCATTACCTTCACTAAACCAAAACAACCTTCTAAACAATTCAATGTCTTAAGGACGCATATACATGTGTTTCTTACTCTTCAACATACCTTGCACGCCATTGTTAATACAAACGATTTACTAATCTAGATCGTAAATATGTTTTGAACTTCTTGAATAAGTGCTTGTTAAGTTTGATAAACCTTTGTGTTATTTGTGAGCTAGATTTCATATTAATTGCTTATGTGCTATTCTTACATGCTCTCATTGCTATGTTTTACATGTATACATATATGCTTGCTGTAAGAAATCATTAGTTTCAAAATTCGATACATAGAGCAAATTTATGCAACCATTACATTAAGGAAATCATCTCGGACACCGGATCCCTTGGTTATAACTAGTCGGATCCCTCAAATGAAGGATCCGTGGGATCCGGGTGGACAGAGGTGCATTTTTTAGCTTGCTTGCATCAATCCAACCTTCCAGTCTTTATTGAACTAGTTAAACATGATACTTTAGGATCACTTATATCTTCCTCAAGCTCGATGGGTCTCACACTCACTCATAGCTAACTTAGGATCACATTCAAGGTGCTTTTGATTTATCACTTCACCAAAACTCACCATTTCGCTCCAATGCACACACATCATTTCTCACATATCAACACATCTAATTTTATAGTTCTCTCAATTTTAACAAATTGATTTGAGTTATCCTTACCCCAAAATAAAGGGTCAAAACTAGTTTTTCATTTCTTATAATTTTAAGGAATTTCCAAAATGGTATCTTAAGTTACTATCTGGTCTCTAGGACCATTTAGCTCCATTTGACACTCTCAAGTTTTAGTGTCATCCTTGTTCATTCATTAGTACTCATAAAGTTCCAATTTCTTCCATAAAAGGCAATCATTAGCTACATCACTCATGGCCCTTGAACATTTAAGTACCCTTTCATCTAAGATACTTAGGAGGATGAAACACTCAAGATGGTATAGGCTTTAGACCTTAGAAACATCATTTTCTACACTTTCCTAGTCTGCCGAGAGCCGGATCCCTAGGATTAGCCTAGACGGATCCTCATTGGAGGAACCGTGGGATCCGTGTGATGATTCATGTCAACTCTAGCTAAAACAATCATTTCAAGCTCATCTTGCTAACTTGAACACTCCATCTCATCTTAATTAAGCTCCTAGATCAATACAACTCTGAAGTTGACTCTTGTGCATGCTAATCATCACATTCCAAGGAATCTTAGTGGCTTAAGTCTTGAATGCACTTGCCAAATCCTTTGCTTTATAAACCACATTGTTAGGACTCCTAAAGTCATCATCTTCATCCTTATTTTCAGCACATAGAAACCTTTACAAACTTCTTTGAATCATCTCATCATGAGGAAAGCTCCTAGTAGTAACTCATCCACAAAAAGACCACCCAAGAAAATTGCTCGTGTTGTACATGAAATTTCCTCAACCGAATCATCTCCGGTTAAATCCACAAATGCTAGGATTTCTCCTCCACCAATCCCTCTTTCGTTTATAGAATCTCAACCTAACCTTCCATCTCAAGCCATTTCATTTCTACCACCACCACTTCCAAGCCACGACAAAGATTGTTATCATTGTCAACATGTTGAAGGCTTGATACATGAACTACGTGAAGAGAAATGTTTCATGTTTTATCACCTCCTCGAACGTTTCGACGAGGTCAACAAACCTAAACAAACATGAGCTTAAGGATTCAAGTGGTGTCCTAGTCTTAAGCTTAACTTAGATAGTTTAGAATTCGTAATTCATGTATTGTTCATTCTCTTAGTTTTAAAGATATGTAGACTATCTCTCATATGTTTTATTGAATGAAATTACATGTTATGTGCCATGTTTTCCTAAGTATATGATTGGATGATCTTATACTTAACTTATTTTGATGCTTGACACCACATTTTGCATCACCATAGTTGTTCTAAGCTCACGGTGACGGATCCCTCGGTTTTGCTTAGACGGATCACTTCAATGAGGGAACCTTGGGATCCGTGCAATGAAGACTTGTTTACTACTAACTTGAGTCTTATTTGCATAAAATTATGCTCTATATACTTGTTTTTCTAACATTTGTTTTTTAGATTTTCAAAATACACATGAAGACTTTGACACCCTAAGCTAGGGGGAGCTTTGTGTCAAACAAAACATTGCAAAACCATTTGCAATATAATCCTCTTATGGATTACACTTCATGACATCCCTTTGCACAATTGCAATCATCAAAGCGGAGCATTATCGTCAATAAGACGAAACCATTTGCAAACATAGTTGAAATGCATTAGCTTAGTAGTTTTTATTTACTTGACCCCTCACAAAGGGATGGACTCGTCAAGGGGAGTTAAGACGAGAACTCTTCCCGTCACTTGCTCTCTTTACATTTTTCTCTTTTACATGTTTTCTTAAAACATTATGTTAGTTTCTTTTCAACGTTCTTTTGTTTCGACAAAAGGGGAGAAGAAAGTAAAACTACAATTCAAACTTTTACAATTTTAGTTTTCCTTAAAATAATTTTATGTTTTGTCATCAACAAAAGGGAGATTGTTAATACAAATAAGCCGTAAAACATTTATTTATATTTTACGATCATCTAATGTTTTTCGATAACAAACGTAAAATCATTTTAACGAAACAAATAAAATACGTAAATGGTTTGAGCCAATAGTTTTCTAACACACTTACGTTTTCACATAAAACACTAAAACAAGTATAAGTGATTTTATGATTTAGTATTACATATGTACAACAACTAGTGTTTACATATTTGGGTAAATATACACATAACTAGTATGTAGTATATTGGGTAATGTAAATGGGTAGAAACTTAAGTATTTGACCCATTGACCAAATACATTGAATGTAGTTGGGTAAAACCCAAAGTCCAAGACCCATACCCAATGTATAGATACATTATACCTTGGTGGGCACTCACAACCATGGACTAGATGCATTGCATCTTGTAGATACATTAAATCTACTTGGTACCCATAACCCATGACCCATACCCAATGTCTAGATACATTGTACCTTGGTGGGCACTCAAAACCATGGAATCGATGCATTGCATCTTGTAGATACATTGAATCTACTTGGTACCCATAACCCATGACCCATGACCCAAAACCCATGGGTAAAGGGGCGTCCACGGATCCCCATGATCGGACGGATCCTCGAGGAGGGATCCGTGGGATCCGTGGAGCAGAGTGATTTTTCTCTATAAATAGTAAACCATCTCTTCATTTCAACTTGCCACTCTTACACATACTTTCACATAGTATTGTAAACTCTCTAACTTCATATCCAAAGGATCTTTCTATGTAGTTTGCTTTTGTTTTTGTGTGATTCTCTAGGTTCCTCTTAAAGGCGAGATCACCACCTCTTGAAGTCAAGCAAGCTCAAGTCCATGAGTTGCCATGCTTCGTCATCATCAAGACTACTAAAGTTCTCTTGTTGATAGTTCTTTCTACCTATATAGAAGCGTTGTGTCAAAGGCATTAGTGAAGGATGCCGAAAGAGTCATGACGAAGACATTAGTGAAAGGTGTTAAACGTCCGTGTCAAAGGCACTAGTGAAGAGTGCTGAAGATCCATGTTGAAGGCATTAGTGAAAGGTGCTGAAGGATCGTGTCAAATGCATTAGTGAAAGATGCCTAAGGTGTACATTCGATATGGAGTGCTTCGATGTACAAGATAGATTAGTATTAGATCCAAGGATATTGATATCCTTGATGGTGTTGTAAAAAGGAGTTGGTCTCCTTTGGGGTTAGTTAATTGGTGTAGTGTTGGGTAGTAGTTCCTCCATTGTAATGGAACTCGGTACTTAGCCTAGTACCGGATAAAGGGTAGGCGATGTTGTGGTAGGTGTAGTTCACCTTGGTGTGAAAGAACTCGGTGGTTAGCCTAGTACCGAAAAAAGAGTAGGAGACGTTGTGAAGGCTTCTCCGCCATAAGGAGTTGGTGTCGTGTAGTGATTACGAACTCTTGAGTAGGTGACTCGGGGAGTGGAGTAAGGCAAGGAAGGTGTCCTTGTAGCCGAACCACTATAAATACTCGTGTCGTGGTTATGTGCTTCTTACTCTTTATCTTTCATTACACTTTTATATATCTATCTATCAACGTCCAACATACACATTCAAATAGATTGACATAAGTCGATCTAAATATTTTAAAACATAGTTTTAATTGGTAAAACTATTCAACCCCCTTCTAGTTTTCCACAAAAGGCATTCTTGACATCAAGGCGATGAACCGCCAATGTCAAGAAAGGGCCAAACTAAGAACCGTCCGAATAGTATCTCGGTTTAACAACCGGGCTAAAGGTCTCATCAACATCTATACCTCGCCTGTATCGCCATTCACAACAAGTCGAGCCTTGTAGCGACTAAGGGTACCATCTTCTAAAACTTGTGGCGAAAAAAATAACCACATACCACGAACAATATTGACATCCGTGGGCCGAGGCACCAGAGTCTAAGTGTTATTCTTAATAAGTGCATTGTACTCATCTGACATAACGTTTTACCAATTAGGATCACTAAACGCAACATTATATGATTTTGGTAAGGGGGGAAAGACGACACATGAAGATTTAAACGCTGAGTGGGACGATTAGTCCAAAAATAAGAACATGTGACCATGGGATGAACCGAAACCGGGTTTGGGTTAACAGTTGTAGATGGAGGATCATGGGAAACGAAAATAGGGGAGGGTTGTTGATTAATTGGACTAGTATCAGTTTCATGAGTTGGAAGTGGGATGTTAATATGTGGAGTGGATTCGGTAAGAAAGGTAGGAGTCGTGTTTGGGTTTGGTGAGCATTCGCTTTGTGGAGAACCGGGATCATCGGTGTGAATAGTGGGGTTAAGGGTAATGAGGGTGTTTGGTTGAGGTAAATCGAGTTGGTGAAGTGGTAGTAGGTGTGGGTGACATTTTGATTATATTTGAGATGACATTTGATGAGTCATCCAAAAATCATATGAGGGAGTTAGATTGGGTGTCATAGAACCAAATGGAAATTTTTTTCATCAAATGTAACATGTCGTGAAATGATAATTTTATTTGTGTTTAGGTCCAAGGCAACGATAACCACGGTGATTAGAGGCATGCCCAAAAATATGGAAGGTGTAGCCGGGCTCCAAGTTTGTGTTCGGTATCAAGGTGAGGGTAACAAAGACAACCAAGAACACGTAAGAGGCTATAATCGTGTTTGGTTCCAAAAGGTGGTAAAGGAACTTCATTTTCAATGGCACGTGATGGTAAAATATTTAATAAGTAAACGCCATATTGAGGGCTTCATCCAATAATTAGGGGTAGGTAAGCTTGAAACAATAATGTCCGAATAATGTTATTAATAGTGCGAATCATCCTTTCGATTTTCCATTCTGTTGAGAAGTGCGAGGACATGATAAACGGCCCAATTCCATTATCGCAAATAATTTATGAAATGCGTGGTTGTCAAATTCACCACCATGGTCACACTGAAACGATTTTATATCACACTTGAATTGATTTTTAACAAATGAACTGAACAACATAAATTTGGACAAAACATCAGATTTATTGACTAAAGGATAAACCCAGACAAATTGCGAATAATGATCTAAAATAAAACATAGTATCGAAATCCAGAGAGACTCGGAATTGGGGAAGTCCACAAGTCCGAGTGAACAATGTCAAAACTAGACTGACAAAAGTAGAGGAACTAACAAATGGAAGTCGCACGTGCTTGCCTAGCTGGCATGTATGACAAAGCACGGGAGACTTCTCCTTATTACATAAAATAGAATTATTGGAAATGACACTTGTAGCACTTCACTTCTCGGATGTCCAAGACGTTGATGCCACGTGTATTGGTGGTGAGATAGACCGAGGAATTGGAGAGGGCTTAATAACAGGTAGAGAGGTCCGGTGCTATCACAATGAGCAACACCCGACGAGTTTGAAAGTCCTTAATGAAAAACCAAAAGGATCAAATTCAACGGTACAATAATTGTCACAAACAAAGCGTGACGGAAATTAAATTTTTGATATTAGGAGTGATTAAAACATTATTTAAATGAAGGGTCGAAATGGTGTGCTCAAAACACTATGTCCGAGTTGGTAACAGGAATGGAAT